>JAJEJO010051184.1:0-38376 GCA_020662805.1 Glaucomys volans | reverse complement strand
AAAAAAAAAAAAAAAAAAAAACTGAATTCACCCTGAGCCAGAAAATTCCATGTCCTTCCAAACCAAACTCCCACATGCCAGGCTCTTCCACTCTACATACTAGCTCACTTCTCTTTTGCCTCCATGTCCCATTAGCTCTTGTAAACAAAATTACCATTTCTTGAGTGGAATCAAAACCAAGGTAGCAGCATTTTTGAGAAATGAAGGACATAGAATTCAATGAGCAGGACATTCTCCAAATTGTCTCACTGCACAGGATGATGAGAGGAATTTCTGCAAACATATCTACTGCTCACTTGAAAAATTAATGGTAATCATTTTCTCTCTGAGCAAATCCTATTCATGGCTTCACAAATCATGTCACCTATCGCGAATCCCTGCCTGCAGTGAGACACGACACTTAGGCTGGTCAGAAGTTTTATTCACACGATGGCCATCTCATTACAGGATCTTTCTTCTTCTTCCCCCCCCCAGGGAAGTAGTGCGGTATATATGTGCAGGAGCAACCAATCAGGGAGCTGTCCATGAGGTTAGCTCGTGGACTGCAAGCTGCACGGAGCCCAGGCACTCAATGATCATGCACTGAGCATGCAGAAGTCTTGGCCAATGGTGAAGACTTCCGCATTAGGCCGGGGCCCGGGCACCCTGACAGGCCAGCGTGGCTGGCGAGACGTGAGGAGGGGGTCTGGGCCGGCCCGCCTCCTCACGTGGCCTCAGGGCCCGGCCCCGACACGGACACCCTGTCTGTGGGCAAACCCCCCCACCCCCCGAAAGGCCGGGGGGGGGGGGGGTCGGGAGCTGTCCACGTCAGCATGGCTCCAGCGGGTTCTTTCCAAGGCCCCGCTGTGGCTGTGCAGCAGCTGTCTCCTCCAGCCGCTATGCCGCTGCCTCTTTGGCCAGAGACACCTCTATGGAAGAGGCCGGGCACGCGCCTTCATTCCAGGGCGCCAGGGTCAGCCCGGAGGCACCTCCAATCAGAGGGGCCAGGCGCACACCTTTGTTCCGGGGCGCCAGGGTCGGGCCCGGAGGCACCTCCCTCAGAGGAGCCGGACGCGTGCCTCTGCTCCGGGGCGCGGGGGTCGCCAGCCACCTGGATCGCGCCGCCCTGCCCAGCCAGTGGGCACCCCGACAGTCACCCATCATCTCTTTCATTCCATATACAAATTTGAAGACAGTGTCTCCTGATATTGCTGAGACATTCCCTTGTTCAGAGAAAGAGACTATGCACAGGAAATTCAACTTTTCCAACTACCCACATATCTGAGGTGAAAAGCAAGATCCAACACCTCCACTCAGATATGCGTTTGGCCCAGCTGCTTTGAATAGCTTCAAGGAAATCCCAGGAGCACTGAAAATAATGAAACAGGTGTGAGCAGTTTTAAATTGTAAGGACTTGGTGTTCAGGTGTGGAAAATTCCCTCATTTTCCTTTGTTCCCAAAGATCAGAGCATATATTCCTTCAAATGTCTACTTCTCCTACTGCCACAAACCTCCAAGCTTTCCTCTGATAATTGTCTCCTCATAGAGAGACTACAACACTGTTGTTCTTGAAAAGGGCATGGATAATTCTTTCTCAACTCATTACTCCCTAGACATTGGGATTTGACCTGTAACAAAGGATACTGGCTGTGTTGTTTTCAAAAGAGGCATACAGAATTTTAGAGAAAATATGTGACTATTAATTGGTGTAGTTTTTCTCCAAAGCATATCACATAGTCATGTTGGGGAAGATGCAGTCATCTACCTTAGATAGCCTCTTCAGATCATGCCAACCCTCCAGTGTTTCTACATTACTTTCTGTGCTCAATTAAGTGAATACAAAATGGTTGAATAAGTATCAGATTTAATTGCAAGACTCTTCAAAACACAACATTAAGCAAGCATCTGTGGTGGCAGAAAAAAGTGCTTCCCCAGAAACCTAGATTGCTATAACAACACTATTCCTGAATATGTGCCAACTGTCAGGATCACAGAGGTTATCATGGCCTCATTAATATGCTGGAAAGTGTATGATTCAGCAGGTTGTACAGATGAAAATGCTCACCAGGGTCTGAAATTTATTCTTTTCCAATTTTGCATTTTTATGTTCAGGTTTAGCATATATTGGAACTTCACTGTTGCATTTTAGCAAGAAATGACATTCAAAGTATGACCTGTGCAAGGGTAAGCAAAGGAGGATCTCTCTGGGGAGCACACTAATCTCTCTGCAAAAGAAGTGGATTTGCATCCCTCAACTCTTTCCAACACCATCACAAAATCAACTTGAAAACAGAGAGATACAGACAAAACACAGTCACATGTGCCATTAATTTATTCAGCTTTTGACCTTTGCATTTCTATAGACCTCATTCATGAAACACTTGTATGAACTGGCACTGGGTACATGGATTAACTTCCACTAATATCATTCAAGAGCAACAGCGATAATGTAAAGCCTGGTTTTCCTGTGTCATTTGAGGTCCAGTTTCATCCTATCCTCATCAGGCTCTTGTTTCATCACTCAGGTCGATGTTCTTGGAGTATAGTTGTGCCAGGGTCTGTGACACTTACTTCTAGTCTGCATCTACCAGCTGCTGGTTAAGGGATCCATGGAAATTTGCCAGATGGCCTTTTCTAAGACAGGTAATAGGCAGTTCAAGAGAATTACACCATAAGTCAAGACAAAATTTGAAGGTGTTTCTCCATCAAAGGTCAAGTGAAAAGGCCTCATGAAAAATCATAGTGAAACATTTCTGAGTGTACTCTGATTGCAAGGCAATAGGTGGGACTGGCCTGTGGAGCGAGCATAGTAAGTCTCTCCTTGATTGCCAATCAATTTCAAGCCTCCTTTCTAAATGATTAAACATTAAGTCCCTCCCCTCCACATTGGGGAGCTCAGCAGGTCCTAATTGTTACTTACAATCTTTTCTCTCAGAGTTCATCTGTCTTCTGTTTGGGCACTCATGGAAAGGTTTGGCATCACACCAGAGTTGGTGTTATATTTTCCATTTCAAATTTCACCTAAACCATCTTGATACCCTGCAAACTCCTCTGCTTTGAAATGTCATCATTGCAAGTGGCAGGTAAAGTCCCTGCAGCAGGTTCCTGACCCAGCAATGACCAGGATTGTGCAGAAAAGGTCAAGTGTCTTTGTAGGGTCATGCCCCTGCAGCATTTGGTAGACTTGGTGAACCACATGACCTCAGGCACCCCCTAACTTCTCCATGGTCCACCACACCAGGTGGGGACCAATTGACTGAGAGGGGCCCCACTATGAGTAAGTCCTGATGCCTCCTGCAGCCATGTGTACACATTGCCCCCTCACAGATATTGAAGGTATGGCAGCCTGAAAGGCTGCTGCAGAGTCTTTTATCATGGATGGATTCAGATGTCTCAAAGACAGAGAAGTCAGGCCCACAGCACATACTGACTCCTCTTGTGCTAAGAAGTTACAATCATTTTTATGGCAAACAAGAGACCTCTGGCTCTTGCCTGCTTACTATTCCCTCCAAACTGCACAGTTGGACTACCCCTTCCCTTGAATTTTCCTCCACAACACCTAGCATCTGAAGATATTCTGGATGCCATGGCAACCGTGATGCCATTGTGCTATTATATGGCCTTTCTGTGATAGTAGCAGCATGTGCTGTGCAGCTAGGATGACAGCTGAGCCAATCATGGAAGCAAAAGTTATTCAAGCCCCACCAACAAGCCCTGGGGCAGAAAAATACATGCATTCTCCAAATGAACCAGAAAATTCCACGCCCTTACAAACCAAACTCCCATATAAAACCCCTTCCACTCTACAAACTCTAGCTCTCCCCTCTTTGTCCTCTATGTCCCAGTAGCACTAGTAAACAAATTAGCCATTTCTTCAGTGGGTGCAAAACCAGTGCAGCAGCACTTTGGAGAGATATGAAGTCTTGACATGGACAGGACTTTCTACACATAATCTCACAGCAATGGATATTGACAGAAATTCCTGCAAACATATCTAATGCAAGCTTGAAAAGTGAATGACGATCATTTTATCTATGAGCAAGTACTATCCATGGGTTTCTAGATCCTGTGATCCATCACCACTACCATTCCCTATACAAATATGAAGACAGTGCCCCATGAAGTTGCAGAGATATTTCCTTATTCCGAGAAACAGCTTATGCCTAGGAAAACCAACTTAACCCAGCAAGAACTTACCTGAGCTGAGAAGCAATGTCCAGCACTTCCACTGGGGTATGAATTTGGCCCAGGTGGCTAGAATACCCTCAAGAAAAAGGCCAGCAGGATTGAGAAAAAAGAGACAGGAGTGATTAGTTTTTGATATTCAGGGTTTTTGTGTCAGGTGGGTAAGATTGCCTTGATTTCCTTTAGTCTATTAGTTGAGAGCATATAATATATCCAACAAAGTACTACTTCTTCTACTGGCATTTGCTTCCATTCTTTCCACAGAAAAGTCTCTTTGTGTTGAGCAACTACAACACATTGTCTCCTCATGACTACCTAAAATATGGGATTTGACCTGCATCAATTTTTCCGGATTTTTTTTCCCAAAGCCATCTACAGAATTTGGAACAAAGTATTTGACTCTGCCTTGGGTGGTCTTTCTGAAAAACATACCTCAAAGGCAGGCCTACTGAAATTGAAGTCATCTCCTTAAGGAGCCACTTCAGGTAAAGCCAACCTTCCCTTATCTCAACATATCCTCCTCTGTTGAATCAAGGGAACACAAATTGTTGGATAAGTCTCAGATTTACTTGAAAGCCCATTCTAAAGAGAGTATTCAGCAAGCAGCTGTGAAGCCATGGAAAAGTGCTTACCTAGAGATCTAGACTTCTTGCATAGGTATTCTTGAAGATGAGACCACTGTAAGGAATGTGGAGGTTGTAATGGTCTCATTCATTTGTTGTCAAGTGTATTGCTTCAGCAAGTTCTACAATCTGAAAATGCTCACTAGTGTCCAAATGGATTCTTTGAGAGAGAGACAGATATCAGGCTTAGCCCAGAACAGATAAGTTAGAGTTCCATGCCTAGGTCATTGGCCCAGAATGTTTCCATGGGTCCTCTACATTTGCAGTTGGCACACCCCAGAGGTGAGCATCTTTAGTGTGGGAAGTGGGTAATGATGAGAGGACAGTTGGGTCATTCTATACAGGGGGGCCAGCTCAGAGACTTGCATTCAGCTCAGCCAAGTCCCATGAGATTTCTCAGTCTGGGAGGTGGACACAGAGAAAAATATCGGGCTCAGCCCAGTGTAGACGGGTGAGAAATTCCCACCCAGGCTGCCAGTATAGCGGGTTCCCATGGGTTCTCTGAGGGGATGGCAGGCACAATGCAGAAATTGGAGCCTTCAGTGTGGGGGGAGCGAGCACAGAGTGCACAACAGAGGCTCCCACACAGGAAGGCTGAACCCAGAGGCCAAGAATTACTCCAGTCTAGCCCCAGTCCATGGTCTAATACTACTAAAGATTAGGACATGATATATCAGAAACATGCAGGGCCACCTCTTGTTTTAACAGGCAAAGTTGCTATACCTTAGATTCTCAT
The DNA here is from genome assembly GCA_020662805.1 of Glaucomys volans. Taxonomy (NCBI): domain Eukaryota; kingdom Metazoa; phylum Chordata; class Mammalia; order Rodentia; family Sciuridae; genus Glaucomys; species Glaucomys volans. Next base: position 32,853 of record JAJEJO010051184.1, on the reverse strand, counting down.
GGATAAAACGGAGATACCCTAACATCATGAGAAGACTGGGGATGAAAGTATCTTAAGCAAACCTAGATACTGCATCAACCGAATCAAGTGATAATATGTAGGAGACATGTCAAAAAGGGAGTTCAGAATGTACATAATTAAATGATCAGAGAAGCAAATGGTGAGATGAGAGACAAAATGCAGGGAATGAATGATTGCACCAATCAACAGTTAAAAGAACAGATGCACAAAGCAGAAGATCATTTCAATAGAGAGAGAGAGAGAGAGAGAGAGAGAGAGAGAGAGAGATTGAAAACAAACCAATCAGAATTCCTTGAAATGAAGGATCCAGTTAACCTAATTAAAAAATCAGTAGACAGCATAACCAGCAGCCTAGATCACCTGGAGGATAGAACATAAGACATTGAAGAAAAAACATTTAATCTTGAAAGCAAAGCTAACCAAGCAGAGAAGATGGTAAGAATTCATTAACAAAGCTTAAAGATTTATAGGATACCATGAAAAGACCAAATTTAAGAATGATTTTGATTGCCGAAGGCACAGAGTTACAAACCAAAGGAATGAATCATCACTTTAATGAAAAAATGTCAGAGAAGTTTCCACTTCTGAAGAATGAAATGGAAAATCAAATACAAGAGGTTTAAAGGACACCAAATGTACAAAACTACAACAGATCAACACCATGTCACATTAAAATGAAAATACCTAACATACAAAATAAAGATAGAATTTTAAAGACTGCAAGAAAAAAAATCAGATTACACTCATGGGGAAATATGGTTATCAGCAGATTTCTCAACACAGACCCTAAAAACAAGAAGGGCCTGGAATAAGCCCTGAAAGCAAATGGATGCCCACCAAGAATCTTATACCCATCAACACTCACCCTTGATTTGAAGGCAAAATAAAATCCTTCCATGATAAACAAAACTAAAACAATTTACAAATAGAAAGCCAGCACTAGAGAGCATGCTCAGCAAAATATTCCATGAGGAATAAATGAATATCAACAATGTAAACCAGTATAAGAAGGAAAAACCCTAAAATAATAGTCATATAAAAGAGAAACAAAGTTAAAAATTAAATTTAAAAATCATAAACAAGCCATAATGATTGGGAATATGAGCCATACCTCAATAATAACCCTGAATGATAATGGCCTGAACTTATCAATCTAAAGACATAGATTGGCAGATTGGATTAAAAAGAATGACCCAATAATATGTTGCTTCCAAGAGATATATCTCATAGAAATAGATACACACAGACTAAAGGTAAAAGGATGGAGAAAAACATCCCAAGCATATGGACTCAGGAAAAAAACAGGGGTTTCCATCCTCATATCAGATAAAGTGGAATTCAAGCCAAAATTATTCAGATGAGAAAATGAAGGACATTTCATTCTCCTTAAGGGAAGCATAAATCAGCAAGACATAACAATCATAAATATTTCTGCCCCAAACAATGGTGCATCCATGTATGTCAATCAAATCCTTCTCAACTCCAGGAACCAAATAGACCACAATGCAATAATTCTGGGTGACTTACACACACCTCTCACAGCTAGACAGATCTTCCAAGGAAAAACTGAACAAAGAAACCACAGAACTCAATAACATGATCACTAACAAAGACATAGCACATATATATAGTATATCCCATCCATGAAGTGAATACACTTTCTTCTCAGCAGTACATAGATCCTTTTCCAAAATAGAGCACAGTATATGCCACAATGCTACTCTTAGCAAGTACAAAAATATAGAGATATTACCTTGAATTATATCAGATCATAATGGAATGAAATTAGAAATCAATGTTAAAATAAAAAAAAACAGAAACTACTCCAACATCTGGAGATTAAAATATATGCTGCTGAATGATGCATGGATAACAGAAGTCATCACGGGGGAAATAAAAACTTCTTAGAGATCAACGAGAAAAATGAAGCAACATATCAAAGTATCTGGGATACTATGAAAGCAGTGTTAAGAGGAAAGTTCATTGCATGGAGTGCATTCAACAAATGAATGAAGAGTACACAAATAAATGACCTCACCTTGCAGCTCAAAGCCCTAGAAAAAGAAGAACACATCATCACCAAAAGTAGCAGAAGACAGGAAATAGGTAAAATTAGAAGAGAAACCAATGAAATTGAAACAAAAGAAACAATTCAAAAAATGACAGAACGAGAAGTTGGTTCATTAAAAAATAAATAAATTTGACAAACCCTTAGCCACACTAATTAAAGAAGGAGAGAGAACAGTCAAATGACTAAAGTTTGTGATGAGAAAGGAAATATCACAACAGATTCTAATGAAATGCAAAACATAATTAGAAGCTTTTTGAAAATTTTTACTCAAGCATAAAAGAAAATCTGGAAGATACCAACAAGTCCCTAGAGGCATATGAACCTCCCAAAATGAATCTGGAGGACATACACTTAAATAGATCAATTTCAAGCAATGAAAAAGAAGTAGTCATCCAAGACCTACCAACAAAGATATTTAAGGTCCAGATGGATTCACAGCCGAGTTCTAACAGACTTTCAAAGAAGAGCTGATTCCAATACTCCACAAAGTATTTCCTGAAATGCAGGTGGAGGGAACACTTCCAATCTCATTCTATGAAGCTAATATAACCCTGATACCAAAACCAGAGAAGGGCACATCAAGGAAAGAAAATGTTGGACCAATATCCCTAATAACCATGAATGCATATTTCTTAAAAAAAATTTAGCAAATCGCATAAAAAAACATTTTAAAAAATAGTGCACTATGATCAAGTGGGTTTCATCCTGGGGATGCAAGGCTGTTTTAACATCTGGAAAGTTATAATGTATTTCACCACATCAACAGACTTAAAGTCAAGAACCACATAAGTATTTCAATAGATGAAGAAATTGCATTTGATAAAATACAGCACCCCTTCATGCTCAAAAAACTAGAAAAAATAGGGATAGTAGGAATAATCCTTAACATTGTGAAGGTTATCTATTCTAAGTCCACTGCTAACATCATTCAAAATGGAGAAAAATTGAAATCATTCCCCCTGAGATCTGGAGCAAGGCAGTGATGCCTTTTTCATCCACTTCTATTCAACAATATCCTTGATAATCTAGCCAGAGCAATTACACAGACCAAGGATATTAGAGGGATATAAGTAGGAAAAGAAGAGACCAACTATCCTATTTGCTGATGATGTGATTCTCTATTTAGAGGAACCCAAAAATCCCCCCCCCAAAATACCTGGAACTCATAAATGAATTAAGGAAAGTAGCAGGATATCAAATTAAAGCTCATAAATCAAGTGCATTTTTACTCATAAGTGATGCATCCTCTGAGAGATAAATTTTGAAAACTGTCACATTCAGAATAGCTGCAAAAATAAAATACTTGGGAATCAATCTAACAAAAGCAGTGTAAGACATCTACACTGAGAACTACAGGGCACTAAAGAAAGGAATTAAAGAAAATCTGAGAAGATGGAAAGATCAGCCATGTTCTTGGATAGGCAGATTAATATTGTCAAAATTCCCTTACTACCAAAAGCGCTATACAAATTCAATGCAATTCAAATTAAAATCCCAATGACAGGTCTCATAGAAATAGAGCAAGCAGTTATAAAATTCATTTGGAGGAATAAGAGACCCAGAATAACTAAATCAATTATTAACCAGAGGAGCGACTCAGGAGGCATCAGAGTACAGGACGTTCAACTGTATTACAGAGCAAAAGTAACAAAAACAGCATGGTATTGGCACCAAAATGGACAGGTTGATCACTGGTACAGGATAGAGGACACAGAAACAAACCTACATAAATACAGGTATCTCATACTTGACAAAGGAGCCAAAAGCATACAATGGAGAAAAGATAATCTCTTCAAAAAATGGTGCTGGGAAAACTGGAAATCCATATGCAGCAAAATGAAAGTTAACCCATGTACAAAAGCTCTCTTACACTGTATAAAATGTAACTCAAAATGGGTCAAGGTCCTAGGAATTAGTCCAGAGACTCTGCACCTAATAGATGAAAAAATAGGTCCAAAATCTTCACATGTTGTCCTAGTCCGAGTTGTTTATGACACCCAATGCAGAAGAAATAAAAGCAGGAATCAATATTTGGGATAGAGTCAAACTGAAAAGTTTTTTCTCAGCAAAGGAAAACATCAGCAATGTGTATAGAGAGCCTTCAGAGTGGGAGAAAATCTTGCCACACACACGTCAGATAGAGCAGTAATCTCCAGATTCTAAAAAGTACTCAAACCTCTTTACACGAAGAATACTAAAAATCCAATAAATAAATGGGCCATGGAAATGAACAGACACTTTACCGAGGAGGATAGAAAAACAACCAACAGATATATGCAGAAATGTTCAACACCCCTGGTCATAAGAGAAATGCAAATCAAAACCACCTGAAGATTTCATCTCACCCAATTAGAATATCTTCTTTTAAGAATACAGGCAACAACAGGTGTTGGTGAAGATGTGGGAAGGTGTTCACTCATACATTGCTTTTGGGATTGCAAGTTAGTGCAGCCACTGGGGAAATTGGTGTGGATATTCCTTAGAAATTTGGAATGGATCCACCATTTTCCCAGGTATCCCACATCTTAGCCTTACCCAAAGGACTTAAAATCAGCATAACACAGTGATGCAACCACATCAATGATCATAGCTGCTCAATTCACAATAGCTACCTTTTGGAACCAACCAAGATGCCCTTCCATAAATAAATGTTAAAAAATAACAACAACTGTGGCATACATACACAGTGGAAAATTACTCTGCTATAAAGAATAATTAAATTATGGCATTTGCAGATAAATGGATGATGTTAGAAACTGTCGTGCTAAGTAAGATTACCCAATTCTGATAAGTGAATGAGGACACATAATGCTGGGTAAAAGGGAGGCAACAATGGAGGAAGGATAGATTGCATAAAGGGAAATGAGTGGTCGGTCAGGTTAGGGGTAAGAATAATAGAATAAGAAAGGTATTTTGCCCCATGTACAAGTTTGAATGGTTTGACTCAAATTTGTGTATAACCAGAGAAACAAAAGCTGTACAATATTTGTGTAAAAAGAATCAAAATAAGTAAATAAAAAAAAGTAAAATGGATTCTTCCCCATTTTCTGTTTTTGAAGTTCATTCTGAACACATTTGGGGACTTCATTGCTGCCTTTCAGCAGGGAATGCCTTTTAAAATATCACCAGCACTAGTGTTTGTCAAGGAGAAGCATTCTGGTGCACATATCAGGATCTCTGCAAAACAAGAGGGCTTCTACACCTCAAAGTTTTTCAACAAAAACATAATATCAACTTGAAAACTGAGAGATGTAGACAAAACACGACTGCACGTGGCCATGGCTGTACTCAGTTTGTTGTGCTTTGCATGTTTATAGACATCATTTATTAAAGACTCGTATGAATTAGCACTGAATACAGAGGTTAACTTAAATTGATAATATTCAGTAGACACATGGGCTATGCAAAGTCTTGTATCCCTGTATCACTCGAGATCCATACTCATTACTAATGAAGCATTTTTCAGACTTGTTCATTTTTAGGGATGTCTTAAGAGATGCTGTGTAGGGATGGGTGAAGAATGGTATGTTCTGAATTTTATCAAGGAAATGAAAATGATTTGATTTCGATGGTAGTGCAGGGATGACACAGGAAATCCTATTTAAAATAATCCAATTGAAGAAATGAAATCAGAGATCATAGTTTTGTGGCACAATTGGTGTGGATGCCTGTAATTCCTACACATAAGGACTTGGAATTTTGAAAATCTGTACGATCTCTGTTTCAGGCACCCTAAATCCTATCACACCTTTCATACTTATGCTGTTTCTCTGTTTTTCAACTCAGGATTTCACAATTTTTCTGTCTTCAGTGTTGCATTCCCACAGTGATGTTTTTTATTATATTTGTGATGCTGTTCTGCATGATGTATTTCCAGAGACATTATTCAGTTGTCCATATGCAAATTTGTACTTGTGTAAGCTGAAGGGCTGCGGTGAACGTTTTGTGGTGAAAGAAGGCCCTCCCTACCAGGTCGTATGCCATGAAAGCTACATCTGCATTTCGTTAAGGGGGTATCCCTTGAAAAATTCAGGTTGGAGTCAGCAATGGGTGAGGGGTTTTAGGTCATCAGAAACTATCCTTGATTAGAGAACAATCTGGCTTATGCTGTATTTGTATTGCAGCTGAAGAAAGTTTCTGGAATATTTGGGGAGACCACTCACAAGGAAAACAACTTTTAGAGTCCATTCAAGAAGTTAATTTCCTCTCCAACACTCTTCTTCATTTAGGCCACAAGATGTATCCTTACTGCTCCTGGTTTGATTATTCAACTTCCAGGCCAAATACAGTGTCTCTCTTTCAGATGGACGCTTGTTCAAATTTCCTGTGATGCCTTGTAAAACATGCTCCTCCTTCCCTTATCAGACACCTATTTCATTCTTCAATTTCATGCATTTGGAGGATCATTGTTCCAGGATGTGTGAACCTGACTTGTACTCAGCATCTTCAAGCTGCTGGTTAAAGTGCTTTGGAAATATGCAGAGGGTCCTTCCTCAGACAGATGATAGGCAGGTCAAATGTATTACGCCTTAGTGAAGACAGGTCATGAGTGTGTTTCTGCATCAAAGTTGGAAGGGCCCCTTGGAAAATCACAGTAAGACAATGTCTGTGTGGAGCCTTATTGTAAGGTCACAGCAGAGTTGATTGGACCTGACCAGGGGAGTGAGCATAGAATGGTCTCCAAGATTGCCAGCAACTTGCTAGATTGCATCCTAAATGTTGTGTTGAACACCCTTCTCATCATGTTGGGTAGTTCACCCACTACTCACTTGTACTTGAAGTGCTAAAACCCAGGTTCCAGCTGTCTCCTCCTGGGGCATTTGTGGAAAGGTGTAGCATAACATCAGAGTTGGTGTGTTGTTTCCCAGTTCAAACTTCATCTAACACAGCAAGCTGCCCTGCTTGATCCTCTTCACCAAAATGTCATTTGCCATGATTGCGAGTAGTTGTTAATCACCTAGACCAGATTCCCAACACAGCAATGTACCGAATGAGTCCAGAGCAGCAGGAGAGTCCAGATAGGGACATGGCCCTGGGTCCTGTGCTTGACTTGGTGCCCATAAATACTTGCACATTCCCACTTCTCTCACTGATTCACTACTCCTGGTGGGGATCAATTGCCTGGAGGGGTCCCCCAATCTCAGGAAATCATAATGCCTGCTGCAGCCCAGTGAGCACCTCAGTCACTAATGGATATGGACGGTATGGCAACCTGTCATGCTTCAGCAGGATCCCTTTCATGGATGAAGCCAGATGTCTCAAATCCCCAGCGTACATGCAAACTACACACCCTGCCACTTCTGCTCCTGTTCTATGATGGTAGGATCCCATTTGTGGCAAACAAAAGACCCCTGGGACTTGAGTGAATCCTCTTAACTCTTCTCAGCAGAACTGGAAAGGAGCTTATCTTGAAGGTTCCCATGCAGTAGCCAGAATCTGAAGTGACTCTGCAGCCATGGCAACCGTGATGCCATTGTTCTGTCATATGGCCTTTGTGTGACTGCAGGAAGAACATGCCCTGCAGCTAGGATGACAGACAAGCCATTCTTGTAAACCCAAGGTGCTCAATGCCCAGCAAGAAGGCCTGGGAAGAGAGAAAACCTGCATTATCCTACATGAGCCAGAAAATTCCATGCCTTCCCAAACCAAACTCTGGAATTCCAATGCCTTCTACTCTCCATAGAGTAGCTTTCCTCTCTCTTGCTCTCATGTCCCAGGAGCACAGGGAAACAAGTTAGTAATTCCTTGAGTAGGATCAGAACCAGGGTAGGAATAGATTGTGGAGAAATGAAGACTTGCCAGTTCAATGGATGGAATTTTCTGCACATAATGTCACTGCAATGAGTGTTGAGAAGCATTCCTTTGAACATAAGTCCTGGATATTTGAAAACTGAATGGGCATGATTATTTCTCTCAGCAAATATTTTTCATGGATCTGCAGATCCTCTGAGCCATCACCCCTCCCCATTTCCTATACATATTTATACATTGGGCCTATCCAAGATGCTGAGACATTCCCTAACAGAGAAACAGATTTTTCTCAGGAAAAACAACAATATCGACAACCAATACTTGAGATGAAAACAAGGTCAAGCACCTCCACTGGAATATGCATTTGGCCCAGCTGGTTAGAATTTCCTCAAGGAAAAGGCCAGCTGGAGTGAAAAAAAAAGAGACTGGTGTTAACATTTTGTGATGATATGGGGTTTGTGTTCAGGGGTGTAAGATCTCCTCAATTTCCTTTACTCCCAAAGATCAGAGCATATAATATGTGCTACAAAGTCCACTCTTCCTGCTGACACTTGCCTCCATGGTGCCCTCAGAAAAATTTCTCATCAAACACCAAAAACTCTCTTCTTCCTTCAGAGACAGGAATGAAACACTTTCTCCTTGTGACTCCCAGACCTTGGGATTTGACCTGTAAATGAGGTCTCTGGATGTGTTCTTTTCCAAAGCTGTCTAAGGAATTTAATGGAAAGCATTTGACTCTTTCCTGGATGATTTTCTGTGAAACATATGACATAGTCAGCCTGGACAACGTGCAGTCACCAATCTAATGGGCATATACAGTTCATGCCAAACCTCCAGTATCTCAACCTTTCATCCTTTGTTCAATCAAGTGAACACAAAATGGTTGGAAAAGTCTCAGATTTAATTGAAATTCCTTTCTAAAGAAATACTCAGCAAGCAGCTGTGGTTTCAAGAAAACTGCTTCCCCAGAGACCTAGATTTCTTGAGTTGGTATTCCTGAAAATGAGGCCACTGTCAGGAATGTAGAGGTCATAACAGTCTCATTCATATGCTGTCAAGTGTATTGCATTAGCATGTTCTACAACATGAAAATGCTTGCCAGGGTCTAAAAGGAATTCTCCACTTTCTGCTTCTGAAGTTCAGGTTGAACACATTTTGGCACTTCATTGCTGCCTTTCAGCAGGGAGTGACTTTCAAAATATCACTGGCACAAGCATTTGTCAAGGAGAAGCATCCTGGTGCGCACTGCAGTCTCTTTGCAACAGAAGTGGTCTTAAAGACCTCAATGTTGTCCAACTCAACCACAATATCAGCTTGAAAACTGAGAGATGTTGCAAAATACATCAGCATGTGGCCCTGAGTGTAGTCATTTAGCTGTGCTTTGCATTTTAATAGACATCATTTATTAAAGACTTGTATGAATTGGCAATGAATACATGTTAACTATTGCTGATATCATATAGCAGCTACAATGGCTATGTAAACCCAGGTTTCCCTATCCCAATCAAGATCCAGTTTCATTACTAATGAAGCATAATTTCAGAATTTTGTTCATTTTGAAAGATGTATTAAGAGGTCCTTTGTAGGGATGGTTGAAGTATGGTACGTTCTGAAATTTATCAAGTAAAGGAGAATGATTTGATTCTGATGTTAGTGCAAGGATGATGCAGGAAAACTTATTTAAAATAATTTGATTGCAGAAATTAAATCAGAAACAGTAATTACATGGCACATTTTTTTTGGATGCCTGTAATTCCTACACATGAGTACTTGGAATTTTGAAATGCTGTAGGATCTCTTTTTCAGGCACCCTAAGTCCTATCACAGCTTTCATATTTATGCTGCTTTCTCTGTTTTTCAATTAAGGATTTCACTCTGTTTGTGTGTTCATTGTTGCATCCTAACAGATGCCTTTTTGTTTAGATTTGTGATGTTGTTCTGCAGGATTTTTTTCCTGAGGCATCATTCAGAGGTCGGTATGCAAATGTGTACTTGTGTAAATGATGGGCTTGGTTGTGTGTTCTGTGGTGAAAGAAGACCTTTCCTAACTGGCATATGCCAGGAGAGCAAAATCTTATCATGTGTCTAATGAGGGTTAGAGTACAATCAACAATGGAGAAGGCCTTTAGGTCCTTGGCAATTGCACTTGTGATCAGTATCCTATCCTTGCTTACACAAAAATCTGGCCACTACTTCTTGCTGTATTTGCATAGCAGCTGAGAAATCTTCCTGGAATATTTGGGGGCCACTCCCAAGTACATCCTCTATTAGTGTCCATTCTCAGAAGTTTGTTTCTTCTTTATCAGCCTTCACATTTTGAGCACAATTTATATCCTTTCTCCTCCCTGCTTCATTATTCAACTACCAGCCCAGCTACCATTTCTCTGTTTCAGACGGATGCATTTTGAAATTTCAGGTGATGCCCTGTAAACAGAGCTCTTTCTGTTCTTATCAGGCACATATTTCATCCCTTAATTTCATGTTTTGGAGTATCATTTTCCAGGGCGTGTGACTCTGGCCTGTGTGGGCCTCTTCAAGTTGCTGGTTAAAGTGCCTATGAAATATGTAGAGGTCCTTGCTCAGACAGGTGATATGCAGGACAAGTGTATTACACCTTAACTGAAAAAACATTGTGAATGTGTTTCTGCATCAAATATGGAAAGGCCCCTTGAAAAATCATAGTAAGACAATATCTGTTTGCAGCCTTATTGTAAGGCCACAGCAGAAGTTGTGGTGCTTGGCCAGTGGAGTGAGAATAGAATGTGCCTCCAAGAATGTCAGCAACTTGCTAGAGATCATCCTAAATATTTAGTGTTGAGAACTCTCCTCACCATATTCAGGAGCTCACCACTCCTCAATTGTACTTTAAATCCTAAAACCCAGCTACCAGCTGTCTCCTCCTGGGGCATTTGTGGAAAGGTGTAGCATTGCATCAGGGTTGGTGTGTTGTTTCTCAGTTCAAATTTCACCTAACCCAGAAAGTTGCCCTGCATGATCTTCATCTCTGAAATGTCAGTGCTATGATTGCAAGTGGTTTTAATTCCATAGGCCAGATTCCAAACCCAACAATGTACAGAGTGAGTCCAGAGAAGATGGTTGGTCAGTGTAGGGCCTTGCTCCTGGGGATTGTGCTTGACTTGGAGCCCACGAGTCCTTGGGCATTCCTGCTCCTCTCCCTGATACACTATTCCTGGTGGGGACCAATTGCCTGCAGGAAATCATAAAGCTTGCTGTGGCCCACTGAGCACATCACCCACTCATGAACATTGATAGTAGGGCATCCAGTCAGGTTTCAGCCAGGTCCCATGCCTTGAATGAAGTCAGATGTCTCCAAGACCCAGGGGACACACCCACTACACACCCTGCCTCCACTTCTCCTAGGCTAAGAGGTTAGCATACCATTTTCAGCAAACAAAAGACCGCTGGTACTCATCTGATTCCTCTTCACTCTTCCCAGCAGAGCTGGAAAGGAGCTTATCTTAAAGACTCCTCCACAGTATCCAGAACCTGAAGAGACTCTGGTTGCCATGGCAAAAGTGGTGCCATTCTGCTGTCATATGGTCTTTCTGTGACTGGAGTTGAAATGTGCCATGCAGCTAGGATGACAGGTCAGCCTTTCTTGGAAAGTCAAATTGCTCAAGGCCCAGCAACAAGCTGTGGAATGAGAAAAACCTGCATTCCCCTGCATGAGCCAGAAAATTTCACACATTTCCAAACCAAACTAATGCATGACAGCCCCTTCCACACTGCATACTGTAGCTCTCAAGTATCTTCCTCTCATCCCGAGAACACAGAGATGCAGGTTAGGCATTTCTTGAGTAGGATCAAAACCAGGGTAGCATCAGTTTGCAGAGAAATGAAGGCTTGACACTTCAATGGATAGAACTTTATGCAAAAAATCTCACTGCAAGGAATATTGAGAGGAACTCTGCGAACATAAATACTGGAAGATTGAAAGCTGAATGTTCATGATTGTTTCTCTCAGCAAATATTCTTCATAAACTCACAGATCCGTTAAACCATCACCTTTTCATATTTTCTATACATATTTACACACTGGGCTTCTCCAATATGCTGAAATATTCTCTAATAGAGAAAGAGACCTCTCTCAGGAAAATCAACTTTTTCAAGATCCCACTTACATGAGGTGAAAATAGAGGTCCAGGATCTCCTCTGGAGTATGAATTTGGTCCAAGGTGAGAATTTCCTCAAGGAATAAGCCAGTAGAATTGAAAAGAATGAGACAGGTGTGAACAGTTTGTGATTGAAGGACTTTGTCCTCAAGTGTGTAAGATTCCCTCAATTCCCTTTACTCCCAAAGATCAGAGCATATATTTTCTAAAAAGTCCTACTTCTACATTCATTTGCTTCCATGCTTCCTAAGAAAACTGTCTGCTCATAGAGAAGCTACAACTCTCTTTTTCCTTAAAGGAACAGGGATGTAATTTTTTATCCTCATGACTACCTAGACTTTGGGATTTGACTTGCAAGACAGTTTTCTGAATTTGCTGCTCTACAAAGACATCTACAGAATTTGATAGAAAGCATTTGACTCTGCCTTCAGGTTTTTCTGAAAAGAATATCACACTGGCAGATCTGCACAATATGCAGTCATCTATTTTAAGGAGCTTCTATAGGTCATTCCAACCCTCCAGTATCTGAAATTTTTCTCCTCTGTTCAAACACATGAACACAAAATGTTTGGATATGTCTCACACGAAATTGAAAGCCCACTCTAAAAAGAGTATTCAGCAAGCAGGTGAGATACCACGAAAAGTGCTTCCACAGAGACCTAGATTTCTTGAATTGGCATTCCTAAAGATGAGGTCATTATCAGGAATGAGGAGGTTGTAATGGTCTCATTTATATGCAGTCAATTTTCTTGCATCAGCAAATTCTACAACATGAAAATGCTCACCAAGGTCTAAACTGGAATCTTCTCCATTTCGGTTTTTGAAGTTCAGGTTGAACATATTTTGGGACTTCATTGTTGCCTTTCAGCAGGGAATGACTTTCATGCTTTGATGCAGAAACACTTTCAGAATGTTTCTTCATTTCAGGTGTAATTCTCTTACCCTGCCTATCACTTGCCTAAACAAAGGTCTTCAGGCATAATTCCAAGAGCACATTAACCAGCAGCTCCTAGATGCAAATGACAGGTCAGAGTCACAGACCCTGGCACAGTAATCCTCCAAGAATATGAAACTAAGAGATGAAAAAATTGCCTGATGGGGACATGATGAACGTGGACCTCAAAAGATACAGGGAATACAAGCTTTATATAACCACTATGGTCCTGAATGATATCAGCAGAAGTTATTTTATGTATTCAGTGCCATTTCATACAAGCCTTTAATAAATGATTTGTATAATAATGCAAAACACAAAAAAATTGAGTAGCTGTGCAGTTGTGTGCAGCTGTGTTTTGTCTTCATCTCTCTGCTTTCCAATTGATATTTTGGTTGTGTTGAAAAATTTTAAGGTGTAGAAGTCCACTACTTTTTCAGAGAGACTGGAATGCACCCCAGAAAATGCACCCTTAGCAAACCCTAGTGCAGGTGACATTTTCAATTTCATTTCTTACTGAAAAGCAACAATGAAATCCCAATATGTGCTAAACCTGAACTTCAAACCAGGAAAATGGAAAGGATTAAATTGAGACCTTGGTGATCATTTTAAACTTGGAGAACTTGCAGATTCAATACAATTGCAAGAAAACTAAAGAGATCTTTATAACCTCTGCATTGTCTCATCCTTAGGAACACTGCCTCTTAGGAAATCCAGGTCTCTGCTGAAGCACTTTTGATTTGGACCACAGCTGCTTATGGAATACTCTGTGAATGGGTTTGCAGTTGAATCTGACACATTACACAATCATTTTGTGTTCACTTGATTGAACAGAGGATGAAAAGTTGAGACACTGGAGAGTTGGCATGATCTGAAAAGGCTCATTAAGGTGGATGACAGCATGTTTTGTAGACGTGATTATGTTATATGCTTTAAAGAAAAAACACCTAAGTCAAGGTAACATAATTTCTATCAAATTCTGTAGATCACTTTTGAGATAAATCCAGCCAGTATCCTTTGTTGCAAGTCAAATCTCAATTTCTAGGGAGTAATGGAGGGAAATATTTATCACTCTGCCTTAAAGGAACAAGAGAGTTGTACTTGTTCAGTGAGCAGAAAATTATCTGAGGGAAACATGGAGGCATGTAGCAGTAGGAGAAGTAGGCATTTGTAGAAAATATTATATACTCTGATCTCTGGGGCTAAAGAAATTGAGGGAATCTTTAACACCTGAAAACCAACTCTGGAGAATAGCAAAATGCTCCCCCCTGTCTCTTTCTTTTCATTCTTCCTGGACTTCTCCTTGAGGAAATTCTAAGCAATTGTGACAAGTGCATATCCCAGTGGAGGTGCTGAATCCTCCTTTTCACCTAAGGTATGAGGGTGCTTGGAAAAGGCAGATTTTTGGGTTAAAATCTGTTTCACTGAAAAATGGAATGTCTCTGCAACTTCAAGAGGCACAACATGTAAATATGTATAGGGAATTGGAAGAGGTATTGATTTACAGGATCTATGAACCCATGAATAATATTTGCTCAGAGACAAAAGAATTCTCATTCAGTTCTCAAATGTCCGGTAGTTAATTTTGCAGAAATTTCTCTCAACATTCTTTGCAGTGAGATTATTTGCACTATCTTTTCAAATGAACTGTCAGTCCTTCATTTCTCCACAAAATACAGCTGAACTGGTTTTGATACCATGCAGAAAGGCCTAAATGTTTTACCAGTGCTCATGGGAAAATAGCACAAAGGAGAGGATAGCTACAGTATGCAGTGTGGATGTGACTGGCATGTGGGAAATTCAATTGGAAGGTTTTGGAGTTTCCTGGCTCACTTAGGAAAATTCAGTTTTTTTCTCCTCCCAGGGCATGTTGCTAGTCCTTGGGCAACTGGGGTTTCCATGAATGTCTTGGCTTTCATCCTAGCTGGGATGCACATACCTCCTGCAGTCACAGAATGCCCATATGACAGCCCAATGGCATCAGGGTTTTCATGGCAAGCAAAAATGTTTCAAGTCCTGGCTGCTGCTAAGGAGCCATCAAGGAATATCCTGGCCCAGCTGGGCTGGTAGGAGAGAAAAGGAAGGAGTCAGGTCCCAGATATCTTTGTTTGACACAAAGGGATTCTAACATCTTAGCGCATTATTTGAGAAATCAGGGTGTGTCATGAATCCGGACTTTCTGGATTTGAGATATCTGACTCCATCCAAGGGGGCGATGTGCTCACTTGACTGCAGCAGGCATCATGATTTACTGGGAATGGGGACTGAATAGCAGGCAATTTTTCCCACCAGGTGTAGTGGAGCAGGGAGATATGAGGGTGTGTGCAATAACACGTGGTCACCAAACCTAGCACGGTTGGCAGGGGCAAGTCAATAAGAAGACTTTCATCCTGTTCTGAACTCACCCAGTTGATTTTTGTGTCAGGAAATTGACCTAGGGCCTTGACAATCACTGGAAATGATGACCCATGATATTTTAGAGCAGAGGAGCAAACCCAGTAGTTCAGTGGGTTAGGTGAAGTTGAAACCTGGGGCATCACAACAACTCCAGTGTAAAGCCACACTTTTCCATGAATACCCCAACAGGAGACTGCTGGAACCTGGTATTTAGGAATGCTTAGACATGAAGAACTGCTAAGGTGCCCAATGTTGAGAGGAAGGAGTTAATCTCTAATCAATGCAGAAAGGAGGCTAGCAAGTTTCTGGCAATCTAGGAGAGACATTCTGTGCTCATTCCACAGACCAGACCCCACCAACTCTGATGTTTCTTACAATTATGGTGCACTGAGACATTGTCTTGCTATGATATTCCAAGGGGCCCTTCCACTCACACCTTGATGCAGGAATACCTCACAATGTGTCCTCACTTATGGTGTAAATCTCTTGACCTGGCTTTCTCCTGTTGGAACAAAGATTCTCTGGCTTAATTTCAAGGGCACCTTAACCAGAAGCTCCTAGATGAAAACTACAGGTCAGTGTCACACACTCTGGCAAAACAATTCTCTAAGAATGTGAAAATGAGGGATGAAACATATGCCTGATGAGGACAGGATCATACAGGGAAAATAGTCTTTATGAAAACCGTTTGGCTCCTGAATGATATCAGCAGAGGTTAATTTTTGTATTCAGTGCCAATTCATACAAGTATTTAATGAATAATGTCTATAACAATGCAAAGCAATAAAACTGAGTAAACAACGACCATGGGCAGCTGTGTTTTTTCTGCATGTCTCTGTTTTCAAGTTGATATTTTGGTTGTGTTGGAAAACGGTGATGCTTAGAAGTCCACTACATTTGTAGGGAGACTGGAGTGTGACCCAGAAAGATTCTCCTTTGCAAACCCAGTTTTGCAGGTTAT
Source organism: Glaucomys volans (assembly GCA_020662805.1). Taxonomy (NCBI): domain Eukaryota; kingdom Metazoa; phylum Chordata; class Mammalia; order Rodentia; family Sciuridae; genus Glaucomys; species Glaucomys volans. Next base: position 16,585 of record JAJEJO010051184.1, on the reverse strand, counting down.
ATCTTGAATGTCATTTCTTGCTGAAAGGCAACAACGAAGTCCCAATATGTGCTAAATCTGAATTTCAAAATGGAAAAATGGAAAAGGATCAATTTTTGAGACCCTGGTGAGCATTTTTGTCTTGAAAAAAAATTCAATCCAGTTGCCAGCATATTAGTGAGACCTTCATAACCTCGGTTCCTGAGAATTTTCTAATTTTTAGGAACACTGCCTCTTAAGGAATACAGGTATCTGAGAAAACAATTCTCTCGGGCACCAGAACTGCTTTCTGAGTACTTTTTTAAATGAACTTGCAATTTAATCTTGTTCTTATCCAACCATTTTGTGTCGACTTGATTGAACAGAGGAGGAAGTGTTGAGATACTGGAACACTGTTATGACCTGAAGAGATTCTTTTAAGTAGATGACTGCAAGTACTGCAGATCAGATTATGTGATATGCTTTGATTAAAAACCATCTAAGGTATAATCATATAATTTCTATCTAATTTTTAAGATGGCTTTTGAGAACAATCCAGCCCTCATCAGTTGTTGCAGGTGAAATCTCAAAGTCTTGTGGGTAATGAGCAGAGGAAAATTTATACCTCTCTTTTTAAGGAACAAGAGTGTTGCAGCTGCTCTGTGAGCAGGAAATTATGAAGGAAAGCATGCAGGCATGTGGCAATAGGAGAATTGGGCACTTGTAGGAAATATGATAAGCTCTGATGTTTGGGACCAATGAAATTGAGGGAATCTTTCACACCTGAGCAACAAACTTTACATTTGCAACCTGCTCACACCTACCTTATTCTTTTCACTCCCCTCGGCCATTTTCTTGAGAAAATTCTAAGCAGCTGAGCCAAATTCATATCCCAGTGGAGGTGCTGGATCTTGTTTTGCACCTAAGCTATGTGGGTGCTTGGAAATGGTGGATTTTAGGGGCATCGTCTGTTTCTCTAAATAAGGGAATGTCTCAGTAACATCTAGAGGGAGAGTCTATAAATATGTATAGGGATTGGGAAGAGGGGTTAGCTCACAGGTTCTAGGAACACAAGAATAGCATTTGCTCTGAAAGAAAAGAATCCCCAATCAGTTTTCTAATATCCAATAGTTATGTTTCCAGAAATTCCTCTCAACATACTTTGCATTGAGAATATTTATAGAAGGTAATGTCCTTGAACTGTCAGTCCCTCATTTCTCTGCATAATGATGCTACCCTGCTTTTGATCCCATGCAGAAAAGCCTGAATGGTTTCCCAGTGTTCCTAGGACATGAGAGAAAAAGAGAGGAGAGTTAAAGTATGCAGTATGGAGGGAGCTGCAATAGGGGGCTCTACAGTTTCTTTTGGAAGGTTGTGGAGTGATCTGGCTTGTATAGAAAAATGAAGAATTTTTTTCTGTTCTTAGGGCTTTTTGCTGGACCTTGGCAACTTGGGTTTCCATGAATGGCTTGGTTTTCATCCTTGTTGTACTGCACATACCGCCTGCAGTAATAGAAAGAACATATGACAGCACAATGTCATCATGGTTTTCATGCCAACTACAACCTCCTGAGGTCCTGGCTGCTGCTGAGGAACCATCAAGAGAAGTGCTGGCCCAGCTGTGCTGGTAGGTGGAAAGAGGACGCAATCAGGACCTGAAGGTCTTTTGCTTGCCACAAAGGGATTCTAACCCCTTAGCCCATAAGAAGAGGAATCAGTGTGTGTTGTGGACCGGCAACTCTGGCTTTGAGACTACTGACCCTATCCAAGATAATTTAGCCTTATGAAGGCTGACAGGCTACCATACCCTCCATGTTCATGAGGGGTGAGGTGCTTACTTGGCTGGAGCCAGCATCCTGATTTCCTGGGAATGGGGACCCCACTGCAGGCAATTGTTCCCCACCAGGTATAGTGGATCAGGGAAATGGGAAGGTGTGCTGGAGGACATATGGGTCACCAAGCCTACCACAGACCACAGGAGCAAGGAACTAGATAGACTCTCATCTTCGTCTGGGCTAACCAGGTTGATTGATTACTCAGGAAAATGGCCTAGGGCATTAGTATTCACTCGACAGGATGGCCCATGATATTTTAGAGTAGAGGAGCATGCTGGGTTGTTGTGTGGTTTAGGTGAAGTTTGAACTGGGGAACATCACACCAAATCTTGTGTGATAAAACACCTTTCCACGCATCCCCCAACAGGAGACAGCTGCAACCAGGTACTAAATGTTTCTAAGTAGAAATAAGGAGCTGGTGAGGTGACCAATGTTGAGAGGAGAGAGATAATCACTAATCAATTAGGAAGGAGCCTAGCATGTTCCTGGCAATCTAGGAAAGACATTCTATGCTCACTCCACCAGACAGACTACATCACTTCTGTTTTTCCTTACAATTATGGTTCACTCAGACATTGTCTTGCTATGATTTTACAAGAGGCCCTCCCACTCATCCTTTGATGTAGAAACACTTTCACAATTTGTCTTCATTTGTGGTGTAATTCTTCTGACCTCCCTATCACCTGTCTGATCAAATGACTGCTGGCATAATTCCAAAGATGTTATCCAGTATCTCCCAGAGGCAAACTACAGGTCAGTGTCACAGACCTGATACAACAATCATCCAAGAATATGAAAGTGAGGGATGAAACAAGTGCCTGATGGGGACATGATGAACCTGAACCTCAAGTGATACAGTGAATTCAGACTTTACATAACCCCTATGGCTCCTAAATATCAATAGAATTTAATTCATGTATTCAGTACCATTGGCACAAGTCATTCATAAATGATGCCTATAAAAATGGAAAACACAAAACTGAGTAATCAAAGTCCCTGTGTAGCTGTGTTTTGTGTACATCTCTCTGTTTTCTAGTTGATATTCAGGTTGTGTTGGACAAAGTTGAGATGTAGAAGTCCCCTACATTTGCAGAGAGAATGGAGAGCGAACCATAAAGTTTTTCCTTCTCAAAACCTTGTGCATATGATATTTTGAATGCCAATTCTTGCTGAAAGGCAACAATGAAGTCCCAATACATGCTAAACCTGTACTTAAAAATGGGAAAATGGAAAAGAATCAATTTGAGACCCAGGTGAGCAATTTCATCTTGTAGAACTGATTCAATACAATTACCAGTATATTATTGAGACCTTAATAAACTCTGCATTCCTAAGAGTTGTCTTATATTTAGGAATACTGCCTCTTAAAATTCCAGGTTTCTGTGGAGGCATGTGTGGCTAGGACCACAGGTGCTTAGTGAATACTCTCTTTTGAATGGGCTTGCAATTTAATATTATACTTACCTGACCATTTTGTGTTCACTTGATTTATCAGAGGAGGAAATGATGGGACACGGGAGTGTTGGCATGATCTGAAGAGTCTCATTAAGTTAGATGACTGCATGTTCTGCAGAGCTGATTATGTGATATACTTTAAGGAAAAGCCACCCAAGTCAATGTCAAATAATTTCTCTCAAATTCTATAGATCACTTTAGAAATAAATCCAGCCAGCAACCATTGTTGCAGGTCAAATCACAATGTCTAGGAAGTAATGAGGAGAGAAAGACTTATACCTCTGCCATTAAGGAACAAGAGTGTTGTAGTTGCTAAAAGAGCAGAAAAATATCTGAAGGAAACAAGAAGGCATGTGGCAGAAGGAGAAGTAGGTAATTTTTAGGAAATATTATAAACTTTGATCTTTAGGACCAACAAAACTGAGGGAATATATCACAACAAACACCAAGACTATAAAATTTCAAACTGCTCACATCTGTCTCATTCTTTTCATCCCTTCTGACATTTTCTTTGATAAAATTCTAAGTGCCTTGGCCAAATGCCTATCCCAGTGGAGGTGCTGGATCTTACTTTTCACCTCAGCTATGTTGGTGCTTGGAAATGGTGGATTTTAAGGGCAATGCCTGTTTCTCTGAATAAGGGAATGTCTCAGCAACTTCTAGAGGCAGAGTCTATAAATATGTATAGGGAATGGGAAGAGGATCTGCCTCACAGATTCTATGAAAACAAGAATAATATTTGGTCTGAACAAAAAGAATCCCCAGTTTTCAAACGTCCAATAGCTACACTTTCAGGAAATCCTCTCAACATTCTTTGCAGTGAAAGTATTTGCATAAAACTGTCTTTGAACTTTCAGTCCTTCATTTCTCTGTGATATTCTGCTACCCTGGCTGTGATCCAATGCAGAAATGCCTCAATGCATTGCCAATTCTCCTGGGACATGAGAGCAAAAGAGAGGAGAACTACAGTATACAGAGTGGAAGGGACTGGCATGAGGAATTTTCTTTGGAAGTTCTTGGAGTGCTCTGACTTGTGTAGGAAAATGCAGGCATGTTCTCCTCCCAGGGCTTGTTGCTGAGTCATGGGCAACTTGGGTCTCCATGAATTGTTTGGCTGTCATCCTAACTTTGCTACACATACTTCATGGAGTCACAGAAAGGCCATATAACACAGAATGGTGTCACGGTTGACATGGCAACAAGAACCTCCTTAGGTCCTGGCTGCTGCTGAGGAACCAACAATAAATGACTGATCTAACTGTGCTTGTGTGAGGGAAATGGATGTATGCAAGTCCCAGGGGTCTTTTGTTAGCCCATGAGAAGAAGAATCAGGTTATTGTTTACCTGCCCCTCTGACTTTGAATCATAAGACCCCATCCACATTAGGGACCCATCTGAAGACTGACAGTTTGCCATTATGTCCATGTCCACAAAGGAAAAATGTGTTCACTTGGTCATAGCAGGCATCATGATTTCCTGGGAATGTGAACACTGCTGCAGGAAATTGATCAACACCAGGTGTAGTGGGCCAGCAAGAGATGACTGTGTGCACCAGGACACGTGGGTCACCAAGCCTAGTACAGGCCACTGGGGCAAGGCACTGGGAAGACTGTTATCCTGGTCTGTGCTCAGGTTGATTGCTGCCTTGGGAAACTGGCCTGGGCCCTTAGCAGCCACTTGAAATTATGGTCCATGACATTTCACAGCAGAGGAACATGCCAGGTAGCTCGGTGGGCTTGGTGAAGCTTAAAGTGGGAAACATCACACCAATTCTTGTGTGATGGCACACCATTCCATGATAGCCCCAACAGGAGACAGCTGGCATCTGGGACTTAGGATTTCTAAGTAGAAGTGAGGAACTGCTGAGTTATCCAATGCTGACAGGAGGGAATTAATCACTAATCAATTAGAAGGAGGCTAGCATGGTGCTGGGAATGGAGGAGAGGCATTCTATGCTCACTCTAACAGCCAGACCACACCACCTCTGCTGCTCCTTGCAATTATGTTGTGCTCAGAAATTTTCTTCTATAATTTTCCAAGAGGCCCTCCCACTCACACTTTGTTACAGAAACACTTTCAAAATGTGTCTTCACTTAAGGTTTATTTCTCTTGTAATGCCTATCATCTGTATGAGTAAAGGACTTCTGGTGCATTTCCAAGAACCCTTGAAGCAGCAGCTGATCAAAGAAAACCAGAATTCAGTGTCCCAGACTTTGGAACAACCATCCTCCAATAACTGAAATTGAGGGATGAAACAGTGTCTAATGAGGACAGGATGAACCAGGACCTCAAATAACACAGGGAAACCAGGATGTACATCAATCCTGTGGCTCCTGAATGACATCAGCCAAAGTTAATTCATGTATTCAGCACCAACTCATACAACTCTCCAGTAAATGATGTCTGTAAAAATGCATAAAAAAATCCTGAGGAAATCAAGGACCATGTGCACCTGTGTTTTGTCTACATTTCTCCATTTTCAAATTGATAGTGTGCTTCTGTTGGAAAATGTTGGGGTGTAGATGTCCACTTCTTTGGCAGAGAGACTGGAGTGGGCCTTAGAAAGTTTCTCCTTCACAAACCTTAGTTCAGGTGAGATTTTGAATGTCCTTTCTTGTTGAAAGGCAACAATAGATTTGCAATATTTGCAAAACCTGAACTTCAAAATGCAAAAATGGAAAAGTATTAATTAGAGATGTTGGTGAGGATATTCATCTTGTAGATCTTGCTGATTCAATACACATGCCAGTATATTAATGAGACAGTTATAGCCTCTACATTCCTCAGAGTTGTCTCATCTTCAGAAATACTGACTCTTAAGAAATCCAGGCTTCTGGGGAAGAACTTTTGCCCTGCACAGAGATTCTTGCTGAATACTCTCTTTAGAAAGGGCTTCTAATTTAATATGATATTTCTCCAACCATGTTGTGCTCACTTGATTGATCAGATGAGGAAATGTTGAGACTCTGGAGGGATAGTATGATCTGGAGAGGCTCTTAAAGTAGATGACTGCAGGTTCTGTAGTCCTGACTATGGAATATGCTCTGTAGAAAAACCACCCCAATACAGAGCCAAATAATTTCTATCAAATTGTGCAGATTGCTCTTAAGAACAATCCAGTCAGCATCCAATGTTTCAAGTCAAATCCCAATGTCTAAGGCGTCATGAGAAGAGAAGGATTTTCCCTGTCCTTTTAAGGAACAAGAGTGTTGAAGCTGCTCAATGAGCAGACAATTATCCCAGGGAAGCATGGAGGTATTTGGCAGTAGGAGACTTAGGCATTTGTAGGAAATATATTGTCTGATATTTGGGCCCTCAGGAAATCAAGGAAATCTTTCACACCTGAACACCAAACCTTAGGATTCCATATTGCTCATACCTGTCTCATTGTTTCATTTCATCCAAGTCCTTTCCTTGTGAAAAATCTTATCAGTGGGGCCAAATGCACATGCCAGTGGAGGTGGTGGATCTGAATTCAGGGGTGTGGATTCACATCAGGGGTGTGGGGTTTTGAAAAAGTGGATTTTCTGGGCCAAGTCTGTTTCTCTGTATAAGAAAATGTCTCAGTAACTTCAAGAGGAACACTGTAAATATGAATAGTGATTGGGAAGAAGTGATGGATCAAGGGATCTATGAACCTATGAGAAATCTTTGCTCAGAGGTAAAGAATCCCCATCCAATTTTCAATCATGTAGTAGTCAGTGTGCAGAAATTCATGTCAACAATTTTGCAGTGAGAATATTTGCAGAGTTTGGTCCAATGAACTGTCAATCCTTCATTTCTCTGCAAAAGGTGGTTACCATGGTTATGGTCCCACTCAGGAAATGACTTACATGCTTACCAATGCTCTGGGTACATGAGGGAAAAATGGAGGAGAGCTACAATATGTAGAGTGTAAAGCGTTGGCATGCTGGATTTGGTTTCAACCAAAATTCCATTCCAAGGGCATGGAATTTTCTGATTCATGTAGGAGAATATAGGATTTTCTCACCCCAGGGATTTTTGTGGGGTCTTGGGCAACTTATATTTCCATAAATGCTTCTCTGTCATTCTAGGTGCGCTGCACATATGGCCATAAGGCACAGAAAGGCCATATGGCAGCACAATGGTGTCATGGTTGCCATGGTGCCAGGAACTTCTTCAGGTCCTGGCTGCTGCAGAAGAACCTTCAAGAAAACTGCTTGCACAGCTGTGCTGGTAGGAGGAAAGAGGAAGCAGGTAAGCCCTAGGTGTTTTTGCTTGCCACAAAAGGGATCATAAATTCTTACCAGAGGAGAAGAGGAAGTAGCAGGTATTGTGTGTGGGTGCTCTCTGTCTTTGAGATATCTGACTTCATTCAAGATAATGGAGCCTAATGAAGTCTGACAGGCTGCCATACCTTCCATGTCTGTGAGGGGCTGATGTGCTCACTTGGCCCCAGGAGGCATCAGGACTTCTTGAGAATGGGGAACCTGCTGCAGTCAATTGGTCCCCATCAGGTGAAGTGGCACAGGGAGTGATGGGGTCATGCCAGAGGAAGCATGGGTCACCAAGCCTAGCAGAGGCCACAGGGGCATAGCCCTAAGAAGACATTCATTCTGGTCTGGACTCACTCAGTATATTTCTGAGGATTGAACCACTCCATGTTCCTTAGCAACCTCTCACAATGATGACTAATGGATAACATTTAAGAGCAGAGAAGCATGCAGGGCAGCTTGGTGGATTAGGTAAAGTTTTAACTAGAGAACAACACATGAACTATAGTGCGATGCCAAAACCTCTCCATGTAAACCCCAACAGGATACAGTTGCAACATTTGATTTCCAACTTCTGGGTAGGAGTAAGGAGATGTTGAGGGGAAGGGGTTAATAACTAATCAATTAGTAAGGAGGCTAGCAGGTTATTAACAGTCAAAAAGAGTCATTCTATACTCACAGAATCAGCCAGAAACCACAAACACTTCTGTTGAAATACATTTATGGTGTACTCAGAAATTTTCTTGCTATGTTTTTCCTAGTGGTCTTTCCACTCACCCTTAGATGCAGAAATACCTTCACAATGTGGCTTCACTTAAGTGTAATTCTCTTGAACTGCCTAGAGCCTGTCTGAGTAAAGGCCCTCTGGCCCATTTGCCAGGACCCCTTAACCAGCAGCTTGTAGATGGAGATTACAGGACGGTGTCACAGACCCCGGCACAACCATTCTCCAAGATCTGGAAACTGAGGGATGAAACAGTTTTTGAAGAGGACAGGATGAACCTGGACCTCAAATGATACAGGGAAACTAGGCTTTCCCTGTATAAACCCTGTGACTCCTGAAAAATATCAATAAAATGTAATTCATGTATTCAGTGCAAATTCATACAAGTCTTTAATAAGTGATATCTGTAAAAGTGCAAAGCACAAAAAACAGAGTAAATTGATGGCCATATGCCCCTGTGTTTTGTCTACATCTCTCTGTTTTCAAATTGATAGTATGTTTATGTTGAAAATTGTTGAGGTGTAGAAGTTCACTTCTTTGGCAGAGAGACTGGAGTGCAGTCCAGACAGTTTCTGCTTCCAAACCTTAGTGCAAGTGATATTTTGAATGTTGTTTCTTGCTGAGGCAACAATGTAGTCCCAATATGTGCTAAACCTGAACTTCAAAATGGTAAAATGGAAAAAATCAAATTGAACTCCTGATGATCATTTTCATCTTGTAGAACTTGCTGATTTAATACACTTGAAAGCATATTAATGAGACCATAAAAACCTCTACATTCCTCAGGGTTGCGTTATTTTCAGGAATACTGCCTCTTAAGAAATACAGGTCTCTGTGGACACACTTTTGGCTGCCCCACAGGTGATTGCTGAATATTCTCTTTAAAATGATCTTCCAATTGATTGTGGTACATGTCCAACCGATTTTATTCACTTGATTGATCAGAGGAGGAAAACTTGAGTCTGTGGAGATTTGGCATGATGTTAAGAGACTCTTTTAATTAGATGACTGCATATCTGCAGACCTGACTCCAGGATATGTTCTGCAGAAGAACCTCACAAGTCAGATCCAAATATTTCCTATCAAATTCTGTAGATTGCTTTGAGAACAACCCAGTCAGCATCATTTATTGCAGGTCAAACCCCAAAAATCTAGGGAGTTTGGAGGAGAGAAATATTTATCCCTGTCCCTTTAAGGAAAAAGAGTGTGTTAGCTGAACCATGAGCAATTAGCCTAGGGAAGCATGGAGGCATGTGGCAGTAGGAGAAGTAGAAATTTGTAGGAAATATATGCTATGATCTTGGGAATACAGGAAATTGAAGAAATTTTTCACACCTGAACACCAAACTCTACAATACCAAACTGCTTACCCCTGTCTCATTGCTTTCATTCTGCCCATTCATTTCCTTGAGGAAATTCTAACCATTGGGGCAAATGCATATGCCAGTGGAGATGCTGGATCTTGCTTTTCATCTCAGGTATGTGAGTTCGTGGAAAAGTTGGATCTCCTGGGCAAACTCTGTTTCTCTGAATAAGGGAATGTCTGAGAAATGTCACAAGGCACAGACTGTAAGTATATTTATGGAATGGGAAGAGGTTTCACAAAATCTATGAACCCATGAATAATATTTGTTCACAGGTAAATAACCCCACTGTATTTTCAAACATCCAGTATTTTTATGTGAAAAAATTTTCTCAACATTCTATAAAGGGAGATTATTTGTAGAATATTCTGTCCATTGAACCATCAATCCTTCATTTTTCCCCCAAATGCTGGTACCCTGGTTTTAATCCCTCAACAGAAATGACTAGCTTGTTTCTCAGTGCTCCTGGGACATGAAAGCAAAAAGGAGAACTAAAGTGTGTAGAATGGAAGGGGCTGGCATGCAGGAGTTTGGAATTGAAGGTCATGGAATTTTCTGGCTCATATAGGAGAATGCAGGTTTTTTCTCTCCTCAGGGTTGTTGCTGGGCCTTGGGCAACTTTGGTTTCCATGAATGGCTTGGGTGTCATCCTAGCTGTACTGCATATTCTGCCTGCAATCACATGAAGAGCATTTTACAGCACAATGGCATCACAGTTGCCATGGCATCCAGAACCTCTTCAGGTCCTGGCTGCTTTGGAGGAACCTTCAAGAGAATGGCTGGTCCAGCTTTTCTCTTAGGAAGTAATAGGAAGCAGGTTAGACCATGGATTCTTTTTTGTGGGACAAGAGCAATCCTAACCTCTAAACCCAGGGGAGAATGAATCAGCATGTGTTGTGGGGGAGGGCTCTGACTTTGAGACATCTGATTCCATCCAACATAAGAGATCCTGCAGAAGCCTGACAGGCTGTCATACTGCCCAGGATCATGACAGGGTGATGTACTTGCAAAGTCACAGGAGGCATCAGGATTTTCTGGGAATGGGGACACTGCTGCAAGCAATTGTGCCCAACACCAGGTTGTGGACCAGGGAGTAAAGTGGGGGTGCCCAAGGACAGGTGGGTCACCAAGCCATGCAAAGTCCACACAGGCATGGCAAGAAGATGACAACTGTCCTGGTGTGCAATCACCCACTACATTGCTGAGATGAGAACATGGCCAAGGGCCTTAGGAGCCAATCAGAATGATGGACATGATTTTACATGTGGCCCTTCCACTCCCCCTTTGAGGCAGAAATACCTTCACAATGTTTCTTCTCTTAAGGTGTAATTCTCTTGAGCTGCATATCACCTGTCTGAGTAAAGGCACTCTGGCTGATTTCCCAGGATATCTGAACCAGACCTGGTAGATGCAGACTACAGGTCAATGTCACACATGTTGCCACAACTATCCTCCAAGAACGTGAAACCTAGGGATGAACCAGTGTTTGATGAGGACAAGATGAAACTGGACCTCATATGATACAGGGAAACCAGGCCTTACAAAATACCTGTGGCTCCTGAATCAAATCAGTAGAAATTAATTCAGATATTCAGTGCCAATTCATACAAGTCTTTCATAAATAATGTCTGTAAAAATTCAAAGCACAAAGAAGATCTACAAGCAATCAACAGATTTATAAAAAAAGTTCAACATCACTCATTATAAGAGAAATGCAAATCAAAACCACCTTAAGATTTCATCTTACCCCAATTAGAATGTCTTTTATTAAGAACACAGGCAACAACAGGTGTTGGTGAGGATGTGGGGAAAAGGGTACACTCATACATTGCTGGTGGGAGTGCAAGTTGGTGCAGCCACTCTGGAAAGCAGTGTGGAGATCCCTTAGAAAACTTGGAATGGATCCACCATTTGACCCTGCTATCCCACTCCTTGGCCTATACCCAAAGGACTTAAAATCAGATCGCTACAGTGATGCAGCCACATCAATGTTCATAGCTGCTCAATTCACAATAGGTAGATTATGGAATCAACCTAGATGCCCTTCAGTAGAGGAATGGATAAAGAAACTGTGGTACATATACACAATAGAATATTACTCAGCCATAAAGAAGAATAAAATTATGGCATTTGTAGGTAAATGGATGATGTTGGAGACTGCTATGCTAAGTGAGATCAGCCAATCCCAAAATCCAAAGGCTGAAGGGTTTCTCTGATAATTCAATGATGATGCATAATGCAGGGGGGAAGGGTGGCAAGAAGGGAGGAAGGATAGATAGCATAGAGGGAAGGGAGGGGTGGGTTCGGGGTGGGGGGTTAAAATAATAACAGAAATTGTGACAGATACCATTGCCCTGTGTACATGCATGAACGCACAGATGGTGTGAATCTATTTTGTGTACCAGTGAAAAAATAGGTGTACTCCATTTGTGTTCAATGAATCAATAAGTAAATAAAATTAAAAAAAATTCAAAGCACAAAAGTCTGAGTAAATCAAAGGCTATGTGCCACTGTCCTTTGTCTACATCTGTTTTTAAGTTGATAGTGTGGTTTTGTTGGAAAATGTTGAGGTGTAGAATCTACATCTTTGGCAGAGAGACTGGAATGCACTCCGAAAGGATTCCTCTTTCACAGTTCTAGTGCAGGTGATACTTTGAATGCCATTTCTTGATGAAAGCCAACACTGAACTCCCAATATATGTTCATCCCAAACTTCAAATGCAGAAATGGAAAATAAACAATTTGAAATACTAGTGAGGATTTTCATCTCATAGAACTTGATGACTCAATACACTTGAAAGCATTTTAATGATACCATTATAACCTCTACATTCCTCAGAGTTATCTTTTCTTCAGGAATACTGCCTCTTAGTAAATCCAGATCTCTCGGGAAGCACTTTTGACTGGCACCAAGATGATTGCTGTATACTCTCTTTAGATTGGGGTCCAATTAATGTGATACTTATCCAAGCATTTTGTGTTCACTTGATTGAAAACAGGAGGAAACATTAAATATTTGGAGGGATGACATGACCTGAAGAGGCTCTTTAAGTTAGATGACTCTATGTTCTGCAGACCTGACTATGGCTTATTATTGAAGAAGAATTATCACATGGCAGATCCAAATAATTTACATCCCTTCTAAGTTCCTTGGCCATTTATATCTAAATTTATATATCTCATATCAAATTTATATCTAAATTCTGTAGATCCCTTTTGAGTAAAATATAGCCAGTATCATTTGTTGTTGGTCAAATCCCAAAGTCTATGGAGTAATGAGGAGTGAAAGATTTATCCCCTTCCCATTAAGGAACAAGAGTATTGTAGCTTCTCAATGAGCAGGCAATTATTGAAGTGAAGCAATGAGACATTTGGCAGTAGGAGAAGTATGCCTTTGTAGAAAATATTATATGCTCTGTTCTTTGGGAGCATGGGAAATTGGGGGAATCTTTCACACCTCAGCACCAAACTCCTGCAATCCCAAACTGCTTACACCTGTCTCGTTGCTTTCATTCTGCCTGGGCTTTTCTTTGAGGAAAATATTACCAGTGGGGCCAAATGCAGGTGCTGTATCTTTTATTTCACCTCAGGTATCTGGGTGCATGGAAAATTGGATTTCCAAGGATAAGTCTGTTTCTCTGAATATGGGAATGTCTCAGCAACTTCACCAGGCCCAGTCTGTAAATATGTATAGGGAATGGGAAGAGGTGATGGATCACAGAATCCAGGAACCTGCTGGTGTCCTGCTCTTTGACATGGAGGTCTTAGGTTAGTGGGATTGCATTGGCGAGTTGGAGAACAAAGCAACACAGACTCAGTGGTCCAAGTTCTAACTTTATTTTTCCACACACCACACTTATATGTTACATTCTAGCTTAAGTACAATATCTTGAGGCCACACAAAAAGAAACTGACAGAAACTACAAGACAATAGGCAAAACATATTAGCAGAGTAAATATTATAAGTTCCTCTTAATTTTTTAAGTACTCTTCTATATAACCTTTAACTACTTCTACTTTCTATATTATTGGAAACATCAGGCACAGAAGTCATTTCTTTCAACACGATATAAGGTTACACTCTGTGGTTAATAGCTAGGTAAACAGAAACAATCACGAGTTTCTTTCTGAGCTTTCTGGGTCATTGATTACCTGAGCTCCTTTAGGTCAATTAAGAGGTGGTAACCATTTTCCCAGGGATAAACAGCAGCTCTTGCTAGATTACACCTCCTACTTTTGTCCAGTAAGCATTATCCTGTCTTGCCCAACAAAGCTGTTCAGAGCAACTAAGCAAGCACCAGGCTCTCACGTATTTTAAATATTCTGAACAAGGGAGAGCAACTTTCCATGTACATTTTCCACAGTTACATACTTGATGCCAACCAAGGTGTATTCTGCCAGTGAGAGATAAAGGGGGGCCTAAATCTATGAGACCAGAAGCTGGTTTCCTGGGAGGACACCATGGTTTCCCATTTACCAAATAAGTATTACCAAATGGTATCTGAATTGCTGGAACTATTTCTCTAGTCTTAACAACTTTGTGACTTTTTTGTCTGGAGTTTAGGTAGAAGCAACAGATTTTTCTGCTCTATGTCATCTGGGAGTAGTTGCCATGTGCAGTGCAGTTAGCATAAGTTCTTAGAAATGAGCATAGCATTCTTTCCAAGTTGTACCTTCATCACACCAGAAGAAGGTCCTTTCCTGGTTATTTTCATTATGATTAGCCATTTGATTTTTGGTTCGTCATCCCCTAAGACCCTAGAATTTCCAGAAATCCAATTCAGTGCTACTCCCAAACAGGGGCAAATTAAACAGCACAAGAAACAGTGACTCCAATTCCCAGAAAATGAGGCCTTGCAAACATCTTCATTACTCAGTGGAATCCTTTTCAAGCACTGAGGGGACTTGAAGAGGGGGCAGCTTTTCTCCTTTTTTTTTTTTTTTTTTTTTTTTTTTTTTTTACTTTTAAAATTGATCATTTTAAGTTGAGTCTGGAGATCTTTTATTGCTCCTCTTGTAAAAGCAATGATGACTGGTCGGAGAAATAGGAGAAGCAGAACACAAGAAATTTGAATAAAATTTTAATAATACCTTGCAAAAATATGCTATTGATAATGGTGCTTTAAAAATTTGAAAATATTTGTTGAGCCAAATCAGCAGATGGGCTTACTTCCAAATGTGCTTGTCAAAGGTCTCTAATTTTTTCCTGTAAAATATTCATATCAGGAGCTATATTAGAATTGTTCCAAACACCCTTAAGGTGAGTTCGTACATGAATCAAATCAGCATTATTACCTACTTGAAGGGGAGTTACACAAACACATTTAAATTTAGCATGATATCTAGTGGTCATTTGAGTTTTAATATTTTGAATCTGATTAAAAAATGTAAAATGGTTTCTTCCATAGCATTAATTCTGATTTTAATTTTTTAATCTATCTTTTCTTTGGAGTCAGGGCAATGGAAAGAATATGAGATAAGTCAGTAGCATGAGAAGCAATATGAATCTCTTGTACTAGGGCAGAAGTAGATGTCTCTAAAGCAGTAATAATGGTAATCAATGCCATTATTCTGAAAATCAAGGCAGTGACAAATCTCTTAATTCTCATTAATTCAATAAGCCTTTTGAGAACTTCAGTAACTGGATCATCATACCATTCTTCTAACAATGCAAGCAGCATAACATAAGAAGTTTGATGTACAATCATGAAAAGAGAATATTGTTTGGGAATGATAGCATTAATACAGTTTGTTATAATGCAATAATTACATTGAATAGAGTAGCAATTTTTATCTTTAGCAATATTTAAATATTTTTTAAATATTTTTAAAAAATATTTAAATATTTTTATCTTTAGTAATATCATTACTTGTAGCAAACAGTATAGCATGAGGAGCATTTACACAAGCTCTGACACTGATTACAGTATAATTTTTTAGTAGGCTTTTTACCAGCAAATCCTGTAGATATAGGTCTGGTTAAGAATATCATATTAGTAGGAGCTTAAAAATGACACAAATCAGGAAAATAGTAATATTTGCCATTATTCAATATGCTCTAATAGACTGAGGCTACCCAGTCAGGTGTAAACCATCTGTGTATTGGTTCTGAGGTATATAAATTAGTATAAAAACCAAATTTTTGTATGTTCTTTTATAAATGGTTTTTGTAATTGTAGTGTGAATCTGACACAGACCAATTTTAATTCATGTATTAGACATAAGAGGGGTATATACTTGAGCAAAATGATAAAATCCACATTCAAACCATTCTAAAAAATCTACTTCATTGTCCATTAAATTCCAATATAAGTCAATTTTTGTAGTAATCTTTTTACAGATATCTAATGGGGGAGGAGCAGAGCTGTTAATATGTCTCATTATAATTAGCATATCCAATGGAGGCCATTTCTAGTGACCAAACATATCTTTTCTTAGGATTGGATTGAGGAGAATCTGTTAAAAATGTTCTATAACTAAAAGGCAAATATCCCAAAGGAACATTAGTATTGTTGCTTGTAAAACAAACAGGGATTTCTTCAGTAAGACAATCAAGAGAAATGGTAGGTGTTATCTTATGAGGAATTATTCAATCTGAGATCCACCAAACAATGGAACATGGCTTGTAAATACCTTGGAGGGATGTAACATAGGTGGGTCTGGAAAATATGTCCAATGGGACTGTGATGTAGTTTGACAAGTTATTACCTGATTAACAAGGATAGCCAAAATAGCAGCAAACAGGATCTAAGGTACACTTTGCTTCCCTTGAGCTATCAGAATGTGAGAGGCTGCTGTAGTCAGTTGTTTAAGTTGTCCCCAATTCAAAAATGGTGATTCATGTGTTGAGGAGGCTTGAGCTAGGCAGATGTGTCTCCGACTATGGATAAGGTCCTCTTCTGTGGTCAATCTTTGGTAAGGGCTCAATTGTCTGACCACTTTGGGGGAATCATCATGTCAAATCAGCCTACCTGTAATCCCCAAGGGAGATTCTGCATTCTGTGGAAATACACA
>JAJEJO010051183.1:0-62202 GCA_020662805.1 Glaucomys volans | reverse complement strand
GCACTGTTGCTGAGGAGCTGCCTTATAGCAACAATTATCTGTGGCTGGGGGCATATTGTCTTGGAAAGTGATAGATTCTTCGTAGAAGGGCTTCTCACCAAAGGAATATAAATTGTATTATATAACTTACACTTGCCCTTATTACAATCATGCTTTCACATTCAGCATAAGAATCCTGTTTTGAAATGGTAGAAAGGATCTCAGTTGTGGATATTCCCTCCAGTCCATAGTATCACTATGTGGAGAGCCTTTGGAGGGCCAAACATTTTCTTAGGGTCTGTCTGGCTCTATGGTTTTCCACAGTTTGTAGAAATGGTAGGAAATGGCACTGAATCTGTAAACATGTGTTTGTTTCTAATTTGTTTAGGTAGCTCCTAATGGAAGTTTGGGGAGGGGCTGGTCTGGTTCACGCTGTATATGATAAATGTTCAGAAGTGATTTGGTAATGTTATTCCCGGGTTTGCAGTCAGCAGTGTCCACACTGAGATCTGACAGCAGCTTTGCCATATGCTTGTGGAAGATTCTCTACTCCCACATTCATTGCCGCATATTTCACCATAGCCAAGATATAGAATCAACCAATTCTCCATCAACTAGTTAGTTCTCTCAGTTGAGTCATGTTGGCAACATGCTGACACAGTATTTTTCCCCACATCTGGTTCTCCTTTTTAGCAATTTCTAATATCAACTGGGAATTTTTCACATTCCCAGTTGAGAGGCCAAGGCTCTCTCCATTTCAATTCTATTTTTTTGATACCTGGGATTGAACTCAGAGGCACTCCACAAAGGAGCTACATCCCCAGCCCTGTTTTGTATTTGATTGAGAGACAGGGTCTCTCTTAGGTTCTTATTAGCATATTGCATTTGCCGAGGCTTTGAACATCTAATTCTCCTGCCTCAGCCACCCAAGCTGCTGTGATTACAGGGGTGCACCACTGTGCCTGACTTCAATTCACTTTTCATTCTAATTAGCTCAATGTCAAATTGCTGTTGATTTTCAAGAATAATTTTTTCTTTGCCTTTAACTCTACTAGCAAAAGTTGTATTTTCATCTTTCTGGTTTTCAATCACTTGTAAGAGCTCTTCATTTTTACTCTGTACTAATCCCTGAATCGTCAGGGACTCCTGCAAGGGATATTACAGTAATTTGCCATGGGAGAAGGTCAAAAGTTCAGGAATCCACATTCAGTGCTCACCCCTCTCCCTCAGGGTTCACCATGAATAGGAAAGAATACGTGGGTGGTCAATCCCAGGTCAGGCTAGTTTCTCCTTGCTCCTCTCCAACTGCCTTTCCCTTCATTTTTCTCAGGGGCTCTCTTACAGGAATATGTGTCTGTTGGTCAGATACTATCATGTACATTCAGAAGAGAAAGACAAATTGGCGATTTTATTGCAATTCATTTCACAACCAAAGGAATTTAAATAAAGCAATAACTAATAGAAAAGTAGAAAAAGAATGATGAAAAGACAGGACACAGAAAAGTTTAAAAAAGTTTAGATGTAGAAGTTTGGATAATTTTATGAGAAGGAGACAACAAGGGACCATTTAGTTACAGGTTGATCTGTTGAAAATTATTTTGTACAAATTTCATTTCAATGTATTTAATATATTAGAGTGTTCTATTTTACCAGGTGAAAAGGACATTTAGACATTCTTTATATAAACCATCTAAATACTATCTGATGCTTTCATATGTAGTAGGCAAAGTTCCCATCGAACACTTATCATCCCATGATTACAAATCAATGAGTATCTCTGGTATAAAAATAATTAATGAATTAATAATCAGTTATTCATGATCAATTAATAATCAATAACTGACAATCAATTATTAAGCAACTTTTGATAATTATTCATGCATTGTAAATTAATTATTCACCCAAAAAATCAATTACCAATTAACTAGAGATAACTACAAATGAAGTGTCAATTAATATCTGATAATTAATGACCTATTGATAATTTATTTTCCATCAATTGTTAATTAATAATTGATTAGCAATAAACTCTTACCTGATCATTAATTAATCATCAAACATTTCTTGATGACCTGCCTATTGATTATCAATAGTCAATTAACTGCCAATTTCCTATTGTTTATTAATGAATGATGGATTAATGATTAACTATTGATTAATTGTTAGTTAAAGGAACCATTTATTGTTGATCAATCCATATTTATTAACTATTCTTTGGTGACTATCGATAGATGATTGAGCAACTGCTAAATACTGTTAATCAACTCTAAATTGATTATATTTTACTTGTTAATTAATTATTAATTGCTAATTTATTCTCGATTAATTGCTGATTGTTTCTTGACCATTTATTGATGTATTGTTAATGGATCATTAATTATTAATGGATCATTGATTAATGGCTAATTATCAATTGTTCCTTGATTTCTAATTGATTATTGATTGATCATTGATCAATTAAGAATTAATTGCTGATTAATTGTTAATCAATCATTGATCGATTATTGATTGATTATGAATTGATTATGGATTGTTTCTCCACTTTTAGTGATCAATTTAACCAAGCAATAAAAAACGTACTTAATCAGTAAACAATTGTTGATTAATTAACATTAATTTTTTAATAATTATTAACTCTTAATAATCAATTCCATTAATTTTTACTTCATTAATCTTTTACATATTTAATTCTTTTTTCTTCAAATTAATTTGATTTACTCTCAATTGGAACATTAAGATATCAAATAAATGAAAATTACATTAATAATTTCATAAGTTTGGTTTTCTGTGTAAGTGGAAACCATATTTTGTGATACAATGCATTCACTACTTGTCAAACCTATGTTCATAGTGACATTAAGACATCTTTACGACCTTTTTGGATTTTTATAAATATTAAAATCAGCCTCTTTTGTAATATAAATTTCTCTTGGAAGAAGTAATGGGATCCAATGGTGATTGCATTCAGAGCTTCCTGAGGAATCTCCATACTACTCTCTAGAGTGGCTATACCCATTTGCAGTCCCACCACCAGTGTATGAGTGTGCCCTTCTCTCCACATCCATACCAATATTTATTGTTGCTTGTATCCTTGGTAATTGCTATTCTAGAGAAGATGCTATCTCAGTGTAGTTTTACTTTGTATTTCTCTAATTGCTAGAGATGTTGAGAATTTTTCATGAACTTGTTGACCATTTGTATTTCTTTGGTGAAGTGCCTGTTCAGTTCTTTTGCCCAATTATTGATTTTGTTGTTTTTGTGGTGTTCAGCTTTTTTGAGATCTTCATATATCCTGGAGATGAATGCTCTATCCAAGGTGCAAGTAGTAAAGATGTTGTCCCATTCTGTAGTCTCTCTTTTCCAATCATTGTTAGGTGTCCTCAGCTGTGAAGACGTTTTGAGTTGGATACTATCACATGTATTGATTCGTGATTTTACTTCTTTTGCACTTTAGGGGTCTTACAGAGGGATTCAGTTGTAAGCCTACATAAGAGAGTTGGTCCCACATCTTCTTCTAGTAGGCACAAGGTATCTGGTCTAATGCCTAGGTTCTTGATCCACTTTGAATTGATATTTGTGCAGAGTGAAGATAAGTATTCAATTTCATTTAGCTACAAATGGGTTTCCCATTTTCCCAGTTGAAGAGGATATCTTTTCTCCTATTTATGATTATGGCAACTTGTCTAGTAATACATGCAACTGTATTCATGTGGGGTCGTCTCCGTGTCTTCTCTTTTGTTCCATTTGTGTTCATGTCTGTTTTTGTGCCAAGACCATGGCTTTTTACTACTATAACTCTGTAGTACAACTTAAGGTCTGGTAGCATGATGCCTCCTGCTCATTTATATCACTAGCAATTGTGCTAGGACGTTTCTGTGACTCTCATTCTTTCAGTTGCTTTTTCAAATTCTATGAAGAATGTCATTGGAATTTCAATGGGAATTGCATTCAATCTGCATAGCACTTTTGGTAGTGTGACCATTTTTGCTGTCAATTCTGACTATCCAAGAACATGGGAGATCTTTCCGTCTCCTAAGGTCTACTTCAATTTCTTTCTTTAGTGTTCTGTAGTTTTCATTGTTGAGGCTTTCACCTCTTGCTAGGCTGAGTCCCAACTACTTTATTTGGTTGAGGTTACTCTTAATGGGATAGTTTTCCTAATTTCTCTTTCAGCTGATTCATCATGGGTATATAGGAATGCAATTGATTCATAGGTGCTAATTTTATATCCTTCTGAATTTGTTGAAGTTTCAAAAGTTTTCTGGTGGACTTTTTGAGACTTCTAATATCATCAGCACATAAGGGTTGTTTGAGTTCCTCATTTCCATAAGCCTTTCATTTCTTCCATTTATGTTTTTGCTCAGGGTGCCAGAGCAAAGGCTAGGGTGCCAGGACTTTGTTGAATAGAAGTGGTGAAGGAGGGCATCCCTGTCTTGTTTCAATTTTGAGAGGGAATGTGTTGTACCCTGTGGCTCGGGACCCCCAAGAGGACCCCCAGAGACCACAGTCAATGCAAACAACAAAGAGTCATTTATTAGCAAACTCGAGCTTGGGCCTCTGCACACTCGGTAACCGGTGACACTAAGAGGCCCTGACCTCAAATTTAGCAGGGTTTTTAAAAGAAAATACAAAACAGGTTAAGGGGGGCTTACAGTGCTCTTTTTGATTGGTTAACATGAGAAATCACATATGAAACATTTTATTCTAAGTTTTGGGTCAGCCTGACCACAAGTCTTGATCACGTATGGAGCATCTGCAAGTTTTGATCACGTAGGGAGCATTTCGTTCTAAGTTTTGGGTCAGCCTGACCTCTAAGGGAAGGACATGTGTTTGCATTTTTCATCTTACATTCACATTCCCCCCTTTCTTATGTACATTTTGAGAGCCAATCTTGGGTCTCTACAACTCTAATTCCTGCTGTTCAAGGCTGATGGGCTGGTATTGGGCTCTTAGCACCATCAGCTGTACCATATTTATTCTATTTTTAACAAAAGCAACTTATTTATGAATCATGCAAGGTCCTATAGTTAGGGCTAGTAACAATAATGTTAGGGGTCCTATTAAAGCAGATATTAGAGTAGTTAGCCAGGGGGAAAAGTTAAACCAGGATTCAAACCAGCTTTGTTTAGACATGTATTCTTTCTTCCATTTTTCCAATCCCTCTCTTACTTTACCCATGTTATCTCTTACTATTCCAGAATGATCTACATAAATCTTCTATGAAGAACAGCATTCTTCTACCAGGGCAGCACATAGCCCCCTTGCTAAAGGAATACTAAATCTAATCCTCACCTATTTTGTAAGACTACCTCTGAAAGGGACGTTAGAGACTCCTGAAGGTGGGAAATGGAATCTTCCATTCTTTTGACATCTTCATCAATTGCCTGTCGGAGCTCAACATAATAGCCTTGCTGTCTTGCTAGGGAGGCTACTCCTGTTCCTAATCCTCCCAAACTGGCTCCTAGTAAAAGGCCCATAGTGATAACTGACACAGGCTCTCTTTTCAGTCTAAGAACTGAGGCTTCTTCAGGGTGGGGCAGCTTTTTATTAGTTTTCTGCCAGAGGTCAAAGAATTCTATATCTGAATGATAAATGATGGTGGGCACTAAACGGACTAACACACCTGTGTCATTTAGACTCTGTAGAACTGTTAGGTGAATGCAGGGGGTTAGCCCCGCTTTGGTGCAAGGTCACCAAGCATCAGCAGGAGGTATTAAATGTCCGCTCTGAGTACTTTCTGTCTTCTGGGTGGTGTTGCATAGGGGAACCAATTTCTTATTATCATTGTCAGAGCTGTAGCAGGTTCCAGCCCTGGTTACCTTGGTTAGGGTAAGTCCTACCTCGGATTTCCATCTGCAGGAACCTGCCTGGTCTGAGACAGTTACAACCCCAACAGTTGTGACACCTTCATAATAGGGGGGCATAACATCATAGCAAAGCCAACAAGAATCAGTTTTGTTTGGAAGGGTATGGTTGAGGACATGGAAGGATTTCTGCATTAGTTCTACCAGAGACTTTTCCTGCTGGGGTAAGTAAGCAGGTGTTCTAGGGGGATGGACTTTAGTGATGCTCGGGGACATGGGGGTATGTTTGGTAGGGGTGGGCCAGAGGGTTGGTATGATGGCTGGGTTTAGTACCAGGTTGGGACCTATCGCCATTGTGGTGGTCAAAGTGACCACCAACCTTAGCCTGAATATGAGCCCAGGGTCTGTCCTGCTGACATATAGCCTTAAACCCCAGCTTTTACCTCTGGTCCAGTCAGTGAATTTTTCCCTGCCTCAGTAAACTTTATTATTAGGGGGTTACATTGGAACTTTTTGCATGGTCCAGTTAGGATTTGGTTACAGTCTTTAGTTTCCCTTTGTTTAGTAATTTCTCTGGTAACAGTGATAAGGTCCCAACTCGAGGTGGGTTTCCAATTCCCCCACCAGTGGTGTCACATTCCCATGCTTTACAATAGAAATCAGCCTCCCCACCACACCATTTTTCTTCCAAGCGGGATCTCCCTTCTCTTGGACACACACAAAAGGATTGCCTCCATAGGTAGTATCTCCTCATTGGGGTGCTGCAACCCCCCCTCTGTGAATATCCTAATGCCCCATCTCGGCCATACACCCGACAGTGGCTAGTTTTGGGGGTGCATGATGTTCATCCTCCACATTCTGGGGGCCTAGTGCGGTCATAATGATCGTATATATCCCAGGTTCCAATGGCTAACTTGTATAGGTCTACAGTTAGTTCTGGCCACCAAGTTCCCTTTGGGCTTCTTTGGTAGCCAAGGGGATGGGGTTGCCCCATTTTGGTATGAGCTCCCAGGTTAATCAGTGGGGCTGATGGGAGTTGGAACTTCCTCTAGCCAAAACCCAGCTCCCTATTATATAATAGAACAAGGGTAAGAGCATAATCACAGTTTGTGGCGACGAAGCTTGATCTTTAGCAGGTTTTCCATGGATCTGTCCACTCGCCACGTAGAATCATCCAGGGCAGAAAGCACAATGTCAGGAAAGGGGTCAGCCGATTTAGCGTGGATGTGACGAATCCAGGAGGAGATGCCGTCAACTTTGAGAGCGGTGGGTGTAGTCAAGGTGACCATGTATTGGCCCTTCCACCGTGGCTCTAGGTTGTTCTGTTGGTGTCGCTTCACTAATAACCAGTTGCCTGGGCAGAAGTTATGTGGAATGGGGGGTGGTCCTGACTCGTACAGGTCTTTGAGCTTTGGCCAGACCCCTTTGTGGGCCCTCTGCAGGGCCTGGAGGGAAAACAGGAGTTCAAGATCATTTATTTCCTTCCTTTTTAAGAGCCGTTCGGCTAGATCAGGGATTATTGGGGTGGGGCTCCAAACATAATTTCATAGGGAGTGAGCCCCATCCTGTAGGGGGAATTCTGTACCCTATGAAGGCATAGGGAAGGAGGGCAACCCAGTCACTGCCAGTCTCCATGGTTAATTTAGTTAAGGTCTCTTTTAAGGTTCTGTTCATTCTTTCTACTGCCGAGCTCTGGGGTCGGTATGCACAATGTAATTTCCAATCTGCCCCAAGCACCAAAGCCAGCCCCTTACTTACCTGGGAAGTAAAAGCTGGCCTGTTGTCTGACCCTATCATAACAGGAAATCCATACATTGGCAGGAGGTCTTCTAAAACCTTTTTGGCCACCACTTGTGTCATTTCTCATCTGGTGGGAAGCACCTCAACACAGCCTGAGAAAGTATCTACAAAAACTAATAAATGTTTATACCCATACTTTCCTGCCGGGGTCCAGCCCTAGCACAAGGGTCATGGCGTTCTCTGGTGAGTGGGAGGGCATCGGCGATGGATGGAGAGTGATTGACACAGACTCAAGGTCTAATGCAATTGCTCACGCTTTACTTGATTTAGCATTCTATTTTTATACAGTAATTTTTTGCTACAATGACAATTTTTGAGTTTACAGAACAAGGGACTTTCCAAGGTACATTTTTTACAAGGAACATGAGAAAGCAATGACCTCAATTATTAACCTTATGTAATTATTTAATTTTAAAAATATTTATTATTCTGTAACCTAACAAAATTTACTCTGAACCCATATAATTTCCATTATACGTAGTTAAGACAACAGACATTTCTTTTATCTATTTGAACTTGTTTTTTAACATATGAACTTAAACCTTTACAAAAAGGTAAAATATTATTGATTGAAGCATACACGTGGTTAATGGTTTCTGTGGTTACCGCGGCCAAGGCTTTTGAAGGCATTATATTACTTTGTCCTACTCCTTTTACAAGCACAGAACATCAAACACCAATGTGTATCTAAGCCTAGTCACAAATGGAAGATTTTGCTGACAAATTCTTTTTCCCACCATCTTCAAGATTAATCCATCCTGTAGGAGACAAATCTAAATCTATCTTTTTATTAAACTCTCCTTTAGATGGATACTAAAACCTGCCTTTAGAAAGGCATTACCAATTTTATTGTAACAGTGGGAGATATCTAATAATTAGTTTTAAGGAATTTGTATGAACTTCACTGAAAAGTTTCCTCACCACCACAATGGCAAGGAAAGCCCCATCATGTTTAAGGATAGTTGTTTAAATGTATATAGCATTCATTTAGGAAAGACTCATTACACGGTTGCAAGACTATTATATGTCATTAAAAAAGTATTATTTGTTCCTCACTCACTCCCCTTAGCAATCCCTTGAAACTGAATTAAATATATTATGAGATGTAGGAAACAGAAAAGGGAGCAAGCGCTGAAGGCAAGCAACCGGCAATCCTAATTATGATGAGACCTTGCAAACATCCACCAGTGGACTTTCGTCAAACACTGGACGGCTCACCAGGTGCCTCCGCACTTTCCAGGTTTTACCTCGGTGAAATCAATTTCCCAATATGCTCCTGGCCTGTTCCCTCTCAGTCTGTTTCCTGATTCGCACTTACTATGTCCTGCATTTGTCAACTTACATACCTTGCAATTCTTGATGATCTGTTCTATCTTATCTTGTACACCTTTGACTCTGATTCCTGTCTGTCACATTAAGTCCTGTAGTTTTCTTGTCTCCATGTGGGTGTTCTGGTGGAGCCTGCATAACACCCTCTGTCCCAATTGTTCTGGAAGAATTATGTGGCATCTGGAGTCTCTCCACCACCCATCTTAGCATTGGCCCATGGGCTGTTGGCGGATCCACAATAAGTCTTCCTCCATAGAGGCTGGGTCCTTTGGGAGGGTTCGTGGGCCAGAGACTGGGAATTGAGCGACCATAGTTGAGTCTCTCTGATGTGCTATTTCTTGTGCTGTCTTATCGGCTAAGTTGTTGCCCCTGGATATTGGATCAGCTGGTTTTTGGTGTCTGGGGCAATGGACGATAGCCAATTTCTTAGGTAACCAGAGGGTGTCTATCAGGGACACAATTTCTTCTTTGTTTTTAATGGATTTTTCCTTCTGCGGTCAGCATTCCCCTTTCTCTATATATAGCCCTGTGAATGTGGGCAGTTGCAAAAGCATAATGGCTGTCTGTGTATATAGTTAGCTTTTTGCCTTTCCCCAGTGTTAGAGCCTTAGTCATAGCTATTAGTTCTGCTTTTTGGGCAGAAGTGCCCACTGGTAGTGGCTCAGCCCAAATCACCTCTGTCTCTGTTACTACTGCTGTGCCCGCATACCTTTGACCTTGATGTATGATGCTGCTCCCATCCGTGAACCATACTGCTTCTGCATCTGGCAGTGGTAAATCTTGCAGGTCCTCCCTAAACCCGTGAACTTGGGCTAAAACTTCTGAGCAGTCATGTAAGGGTTTGTCCATATCAGGGTCTGGCAGCAGTGTTGTGGGATTGAGTGATGAGGGTGCCTGGAAGATGATTCTGAGAGGGTTAAGCAACAGGCTCTGATAGTGAGTGAGCCGGGCATTACTGAGCCATCCATCTGGAGGTTGTCGCAGAATACCTTCAATAGCATGTGGAGTGGTCACATGTAACTCTTGCCTCATAGTCAGTTTGTCAGCATCTTTGACCAGGGCTGTGGCTGCGATCATGCGTAAGCATGGGGGCCAGCCCACCGCTACCGGGTCCAATTTTTTTGACAGGTAGGCTACTGGTTTCTTCTAGGGGCCTAAATATTGAGGGGTCTAAATACCTGCTATTTCTTTACTCTCATCTACATACAGAAAAAATGGTTTAACAACATCTGGGAGTCCCAGGGCTGGGGCTGACAGCAAGGCCTCCTTGATTTGTTGAAATGCCTTGTCAGCTTCTGTTGTCCAATTAAAGGGCTGTTTATCTTTTGCAGCCTCGTATAGTGGCATGGCCAGTTCCACAAACCCTGGAATCCATAATCGACAGAAGCCTGCCGACCCAAAAAATTCTCTGACTTGGCGTGGGGGACTGAGGCTTTGGGATTCTTAGAACAGTCTCTTTTCTGGCTTGTGTCAGCCATCGGTTCCCCCCCTTTAGGAGATAGCCCAAGTACGTTACCTCAGGTCTGCAGATTTGAGCGTTTTTTGCTGAGGCCCAGTATCCCAGGTTGCCTAACGTCTGGACTAGATCCTCTGTTCCTCGGATGCATTCATCCCTGTTTTCAACAGCTATAAGGAGATCATCTACATATTGTAACAGGGTTAGGTTAGGGTGATCTCGTCTGAACTCACCCAAATCTTCATGCAAGGCCTCATCAAACAGGGTTGGAGAATTTTTGAATCCCTGCGGTAATCTTGTCCAGGTCAGCTGTCCATTGATGCCTTTATCAATATCTGTCCATTCAAAGGCAAATAGCTCTTGGCTCTTTGGAGCTAGTGGCAAACTGAAAAAGGCATCTTTCAGATCAAGCACCGTATACCACTGTCTGTAAGGAGGAAGCACACTTAAAAGTGTATATGGATTAGGCACAGTAGGGTGTATGTCTGCTACCCTCTTGTTTACTTCTCTTAGGTCCTATACTGGGTGGTATTCGTTTGAGTTGGGCTTCTGTACCGGAAGCAAGGGGGTGTTCCATGCAGACTGGCAGGGTCGTAACACCCCTTGGTCTAGTAGCCGCCTGATGTGGGGGGTTATTCCTATTCGAGCTTCCCTGGTCATTGGGTACTGTTTGACTCTAGTGGGGTTAGCCCCTGGTTTTGTTTCTATATAAAGGGCCAGCTGATGTTTGGCTAATCCAATTTCCCCAGTTTCTGCCCATGCCTTTGGGAACTGTTGTATCCAATCTTTGATGTTTTTATCAGGGAGCTGTGGCTGCTGATGT
The DNA here is from genome assembly GCA_020662805.1 of Glaucomys volans. Lineage (NCBI taxonomy): Eukaryota > Metazoa > Chordata > Mammalia > Rodentia > Sciuridae > Glaucomys > Glaucomys volans. The sequence goes on along the minus strand of JAJEJO010051183.1, from coordinate 51,011 downwards.
AGCCGATACTCATCTTCTAGAGCAAGAGTTAGCATGGGCAACAGCTTCCCTTGCCCATTTATCACCCAGGCGCCTTCAGGGTGGAAATGGATTTGGGCCCCAATCTTAGTTAGTAAGTTTATCCCCGACAGGGCATAGGGGCTGTCAGATATGACTAAGAACGAGTGGGACACTTTTCCCATTCCCAAGTCTACCATTCTTTTGGTTGTCCAAGGATATTTTTTAATTCCTGTGGCCCCTTGCACCCATGAGGTGCTTGTTGAAATCTTTCCTTGGGGGTCAGTCAGAGCTGAATATTGGGTCCCCGTGTCCACCAGAAATTGTACTGGGGTCCCCTCCACTAGGGTCCCCTAGTTACCCTAGGTTCAGGGAGGGGTTCCGAACCCCATCGTCTTAGTTATCCCGTTGTGGGTGACCAGGACCGATGGTTTCTTAGTTGGCCATTGACCATCTCTAGATCTTTGGTTCCTTTAGGGCATTCTCTAACCCAATGGCCTTCTTCTTTACAGTAAGCACACTGGTTTTGGCCCAGATCTGGTAACCTTGATTTCCCAGGTGGTCGGTTACCTGGGAGTCTGTTTCTCTCCTTTTCTGCCTTTCCACCCTGCACTGCCACAGCTAATGCCTTGGTCATTTCCCTAGTAGCCCTGAGTTGTTTCTCCTCTGGTGCATCTCTACTATTAAATACCCGCTGTGCTATTCTCCTCAAGTCCTGTATATTTTTTCCTTCTAAGTCCTCTATTCTTTGCAATTTACACTTTATGTCTGGTGCTGATTGACAAAAGACATCACTACTGCTGCCTGGGTCTCTGGTAACTCTGGATCCATAGTGGTACATTGTCTGAATGCCTCCATTAATCTTTCTAAATAGGCAGAAGGTGATTCATGTCTTCCCTGCATAACTGAGTATACTCTGGCCAAATTAGTGGGCTTGCGAGCTGCCGCCCGGAGACCCCCCATTAGAGTCTGGCGATAAACTCGGAGCCTCTCCCTACCTTCAGCCATGTTGTAGTTCCATTCATTTTGAGGAGGCCTGGACAAGGGAAAAGAAGCATTGATTAAGTCAGGGTTTACAGTGGGTTGCCCATCATCCCCTGGGACCAGTTTTCTAGCCTCCATTTGGATTCCTTCTCGTTCCTCAGTCGTGAACAGGATCCGGAGCAGCTGTTGGCAGTTGTCCCAGGTGGGCTGATGAGTGAACATAACACTATCTGAAAGAGAAATCAAATATTTGGGGTTATCAGAAAACTTAGCATTTTGAGTTTTCCAATGATACAAGTCACTTGTAGAGAAGGGCCAATATTGGAGCTGGGGTTTGCCTGCATCATCCAGTGGCCCAGCCTCTCGAAGTGGCAGTGCAATCGTAAAATCTGGGGCTTCCAGTTGGTGGGGGCTGGCTGCCCACTGAACTCGACCTCAGGTTCTTCTTGCTGGGCCTCCCAAGCTGATTTCTTCTTCTTCAATTCTGGCTGCTGCAGCTTCTCTTTCTTCTGCGGCCGCTTGACCTGGACCTTGAGGAGGGATAGGGGCCAGCAGATAGGGAGGGGGATCAAGGAGAAAGGGATTTATTTCTCCCTCCGGGAGAATAGGATGAGGAGGGGCAGTGGGTGGAGGCATGGGTTCTGCTGACAATTCTACCTTTTTCAGAGCAAACATCTTAGTTGTGGGAGGGGGAGGTAGAAAGGGGGACAACCAGGCAGGAGGTCTCCTAACAAGTTTTCCCACCTTAGGCTGTAAGGAATTTGATTGGGATGTCCTAACTTTCCCTGTTGGAAGGTTTTATGTTTGACCCTTTGGATGGTGGGGAGGTCAAAGATTCCTTCTGGGGGCCAACCCACTTGGAATGTGGGCCATTCCGACCTGCAAAAGGTTTTAAGCTTGCTTTTGTTAATTTCAACCGCCAGGTTGTGTGTTCTGGCTTGAACATCCCCAAAGGGTCGATCAGTAGGGTCAAAGTGGTACTCTGAACTTGACCCATCTCATTAATGGCCAGGTATCCAACTGCCAAGAAAAGAAGGAATGTGGTGGTTAGGTAAAAGAGGAAGCAAACCAGACGACGCCGATGGGGGTTGGCGATGTCTCGGCAGCAGAGGGCGCCCGTGGACCATCTATCTGGCCGAAAGTCTGTTCCCTGTATAATACAAAAAGGATGAAATAAATTTGACCATTGACCGTTGCTTCTCCTTTCTGCCAGGATATCCGCAGACCCGTTTTCCTCCAGATTGAAAATGAGGAAAATTGAGAGTGGGGAAGTGTGGATAGTGACAGACTAGCACAACAACTAGTCCAAATGGAAGAAAAATGAAAACGAAAGTCCGTACAGCACAGTACACAGACAAATGGCGCCCAAATCAAAATTCTCTAGTTGTTATTTTGTCAACAAAAAACAAGAATTCTCAAGGGCAATTTGCCCAATAAACCCTGAGAAATCTCCCAGATGCAACAATCAGTTGCCCAGGTGCGACAAACAGTCACCCCGATGGGTCAGGGGGATGTCTCCCGGGACCCAGCTGGGTGTTCTATAGTGCATCCACCAGGATCCTGCCAGCCCAGAAGCAGAACCTGCAGGCAATTCAGACAGAGAAAAATATGTGGCAATGCTGTTACTGGCCGTTGGTGTTGCTTATGACTCTATGATCAGGTGTCTGGGTGGGCTTAGGGGATCCCAGACGTGCCCCCAATATGTTGTGCCCCCAAGAAGACCCCCAGAGACCACGGTCAATGCAAACAACAAAGAGTCATTTATTAGCAAGCTGGAGCTTGGGTCCTCCATGCACTCGGTAACCGGTGACGCTAAGAGGCCCTGACCTCAAATTTAGCAGGGTTTTTATAAGAAAATACAAAATAGATTAAGGGGGTTTACAGTGCTCTTTTTGATTGGTTAACATGAGAAATCACATATGAAGCATTTTATTCTAAGTTTTGGGTCAGCCTGACCTCTAAGGGAAGGACGTGTACTTGCATTCTTCATCTTACATTCACACTACCTAAACAAATTGGAAACAAACACATGTTTACAGATTCAGTGCCATTTCCTATCATTTCTCCAAACAGGGGGAAACCATAGAGCCAGACAGACCCTAAGAAAATGTTTGGCCCTCCAAAGGCTCTCCATAAAGAGAGACTAGGGATTGGCAGGAATATCCACACCTGAGATCCTTTCTACCCTTTCAAAACAGGATTCTCATGCTGAATGTGAAAGCATAATTTTAATAAAGACAAGTGTAAGCTGGATAACACAATACATATTTGTTTGGTGAGAAGTCTTCTATGAAGAACCTAACACTTTCTAAGACAATATACCCCCAGCCCCAGATAAGTGTTGCTATAAGGTGGCTCCTCAGCAACAGTGCACCTATCTCTGAAACAGAATATAAATGGTGTGCACCTGTAGTTTGTTCTACAAGAAATGAAACAGAACACACACCTGAAAAACTTTCCAGAACAGCCTATATGGAAGACAAACAGCTCCTCATGACAATAAAGGAAGCAATTGGGAAATCCCTGCTGCCAATGAGGATTCAGAGGAACAAGCTTCATGCCCTGGCCTGTCAGTCTGTCATAGCACTAGTGTTCAAGTGAGAAGCAATGTTGACTCTGATGGCCCCTTTCTAAATTCTGACAATGTCGACTGAAGCATCTCTTCTTTTTCAATATTCCCTTCATGTGGTGAACCAGATTTCAGAAATGGTCTCACAGCATTGGATGCCAACTTCAATTCCAGATGTCCTTATGGACTGGTCTTCTGGAGAAATTAATTGAAAAGGAATGTGAACCAGGTGCAGTGGCACATTACTGTAATACCAAGGGTTAAGGAGCCTAGGCATGAGTATTGAGAGTTCAAAGCCAGCCTCAGGAACATGGTGGCCCTTAGCATCTCAGTGAGACCCTGTGTCTAAACAAAAAGCAAAATACTGCTGGGGATGTGACTCATTTGTTGAGTGCCCCTGAGTTCAATCCATGGTCTGAGAAAATAAATTAGAGCTTTTATTTTTAGATTAGAACTTGGCTGTACTAAAGTTATATTTGGAGTTTCCATAGAAAAATAACTTTGTATTGTGTATTAGGCATGAAATAATATATTTTATGTATAAACAACTTACTGTTGCAATATTTTGATACTTTGGAGTCTATAAAAACAAGTCATCTGAAGAAAGTAAAAACAACCATGACAAATATGTTGCAGATTACTAGGATTCTACTGTGCTAATTTAGTATTTATCAATTTGATTCTTTTACTAATATTTAACTGTGTGGTTAAAAGTTCAGATTAAAAGATTTTCTGATTGCTCCACACGAAGTGAGTCTCTGGAAGTAAGGATTATTTTCAGACTAGTTTCTTTTCTGTTTCAGGGCATATGTTTGTTTCTGAAGGACATTGTTATTGTATGGAATGATGTGTACAACAGGGCAGTGCTGATGGGGAGTTGAATAAACATTTCTGAAAGAAACTAGAGACCCACCACCGGAAAAGTTCCCTTTTATTGAAAAATTACTAGAGTTATATAGGGTACACTAGGGGAGTTCTGTGAGGGGCTCATTGCGGGTAAGGGGCGGTGTGGTAAGCTATTGATCCTCCACATTGACCACCACCATGTAACTGGGTCATTGGTCAAAGGTTCACGCCATTGGAAGGGTGGAGTAGGAGAACAACCCGGAAGAGAATCTCCCCGTGCACCATCTCTGGAAAGACAGGGGTGGTGGGAGGGCTGCCGCCATAAGGTTGAGGTGTTGGGGTCATAGCCAATATTCCTCCCTTTTTGTTTTCTTAGGAGTGGGGGCATCATCTCCTCTGGCTGCTTCCTGCTGGGTGGGGGCAATGTGGGGAGATGGAGGGAGGAACTTGACTACAGAAACCCCAAAACAGGGTCATGAAGATGTTGACCAGGGTGGGAGTTAGGTTGATGAAAGTGCCTTGAAGGAATAGGATCTGCATGGTGGTATCCCAATCCTGACTGCTCCAGATGGGGGGCAGGAGCCAGTCATCAGCATGAAGCACCACTAGGAAGTGGGCCCACAGATCACGGGTCGATGTGCTGGTCTCGTGTGTGACATCCTCGGAGGGCAGTAGGTGATATTCCTTTAAGAGAAGCTGGTTAAAGTTTTGGTTAGAATCTTTGTAACTGAGTCTGGAGGAAGTTTATAATACAAGGCAGGAAAGAGCAGAAAAAGAGAATTCCAATGAGAGGACCCAGAAAAGGCAGGACATAGGTGACAAAGGGAGATTGGAAAAGATCCATGAGGGGGTTAGAGGGGGCTGGCTTGAGCAGTTGAGCAGATAGTTCCTGCAGCCTAAGACACTGTGCTCTATGAGGCCAGATTTATTAATGTAATAACAACATTCTTCCCTGAGAAACAAGCAGGTGCCTCCCTTTTCAGGTGTCAATAGGTCAATGGTCTGGCCATTCTGCAACGTCACTTGTGCTAAGGATGTTACCTGCCTTTGGAATGAGCCTAAAGATTTGGCCATGGTGTCCAGGGCAGTCTGCAGCTTCTGCTGGAGGTCATTAGATGCCCAAAGGGAGTGTCCCAAAGCTCCACCAGATAGTCCATGTCCAGCAACGGAGGTGGTCAGGGTAAGGCCTACCAAGACTGGCAAGAAGACTGTGCAGCAGGAGTGGGGGTGAGGGAGCAGCTGGTGGAACTCTGAAGAGGTATACAGAGAAAGTTGGGGAACCACCATGAATAGAAAGCAGTTGTCAGTGACGTTTCGAGTAGAAATGAAAAGGGAGCTGTTGCACCATAGGAAGTGCCCTGGTTGCATAAAGGCTGGGCTCCGTGGGGTACTATAGTTCGATGCACATGAGGGAAGTGGGTTGGTTGTTGGTGGATGAAGACATATGAAAGGAAAGGAGGTATTAGGCAATTGACTCTCCCAAAGGGAAAGGTGGGCAATATGTAGAGACTGTCCTGTCATTGAAAAGTTGTATGGGGCGAGTGGAGTTGCCGGCTGCCAGTGGGATGGCTGTCAGGAGGGGGCAGACTAGGGATGCACAGAGGAAGCATTGTGAGGTTGGCACTGAGGTGACAGTTGAATTAAGAAACTGTAAGGTTTGGTGCAGCAAGGTAAGGGGGGGGGGGGGGGTTCTGGGGAGCCCGGATTGTCCTGGGGTGGACTATCAATGAGGGCTTGGAGTTGTATCTCTGATTTATGTGATCAACAATTTGCACAGTTGCTTTGGGTGGTGTTGCAAGCGACCGGAATACAGTCATCCACCCTGTGGGTTTGGATGCATACTCTTGTGCATTAAACAGCAACATCAATAAGGTCATTCCAGAAGTCATCTCTGGGGTTCCTAATTTCAAAGGTAAAATAAGGGGAGGCGTTTTTTGCATTTTTTTAAGAAAGCTATGTGGAGACCGGCTGTCTCCATAATGAATTTTGCAAGACCAATAGGGGCACCCCCCATAGATGTCCTCCCAGCGCTGACAATATTGCTGCTGGTGGTCCTTCTTTAGACAGAGGAATGGCCAATTCCAAGTGTTCAGGGAGAGGGTTCTAGAGGGGGAAAAGTTGAGGGATATGGAGGTGCAACTGTGGATGTAACAGGTTTTCGTGTCTACAGTGCGGACTTTAGAAAGGCCATGCTCCTGGTATTTTTCCTCAACAGTGAATTTATACATGGTCACAGAGGAGGGTGCAGAGGGTTGAGTGAGGCCTAATAGATAAACAAAGATTATTAAGATGTTAGGCACTGGTTGGAAGGGACTCAAGCTCTGCAATAGTGGGAAGTGATGGAAGGTGTGTATGTGCGATGCGAAGGAACAGAGGGTTAGAGGAGGATGGAGTGCAGGTGTATGTAGGCTGGTGGGATGATGGAGACATGGAGAGAGATGGTGTAGCGGCTGTGCAGATGGGTTCCGCTGGCTTCAGCCTGGAAATATGAATCCAAGGGGTAAGGTGGTTGTTGGGCAGTGATAATTTGGCTGCAGTTGGAGTATGAAGGACAACAGGGAGAGGTCCTTCCCACTTTGGTTCCAATGGTCTCTTCTCACCAGGGGGGTTATAGTATACCTGTTGACCTGGTGTTAAGGGGAAGGAATTTTGGGATAGGTTGGGGTTGGGTAGGAGCCAGTCCTGGTACTTCCAGAGCTCAGCATGGAGATAGAAAAGAAGGGGTAGAGCAAGTTTGTTGGGGAGCGGCCCATCGGTAGGGGATATGCCAGGGGGAAGGAGAGGCTGCCCATACGTGATCTCAAATGGCGATAGGAGAGAGGGTTTTTTTTGAAGAGTCCGTATACAGAGGAGGGTTAGGGGGAGTAATTGTACTCAAACTAGACTGAGTTCCATGGACAATTTAGTGAGGACCTCCTTGATGGTTCTGTTAGTTCTCTTGACCTTCCCCAATGCCTGAGGGTGGTTATGGGCAGTGTAGACACCAGGAGAAGGAGAGAGTTTGGGCTACTCTTTGAGTGACCTGCGAGATGAATTCAGGGCCATTGTCAGACTGAAGGAAAGTAGGCATCCCAAACCGGGGTATAATTTGGATCATAAGAGTGGAAGCCACTGTAGAGGCCCTTTTATTAGAGGTCAGAAAAGCTTCCACCCAGCCAAAGAAGGTGTCAATAAAAACCAGCAAGTAGCTTAACCCTGGGCATGTTGGTGAAATCCAGTCAGCTGCAGGGACATGCCCTCGGGCCTGGTGCGAGGGAAAAGGTTTTGGTTTAAGGGGGGTATTGGTGTTCATTCATTGACAGATGTGGCATGCTAGGGTAATTTGCTGTAAAAGAATTTTATCCTCTGGAGTCAGAGAGAAGAAAGTCTGCAGGAAGGTGGTTAGACTCTGAGGGCTAGAGTGAAACAAGGAGTGAAGGAAATGAAATAGTGAGGTATGATTAGTTTTGGGAAGTGAAAGGGTGAGGATCAGGGCAGAGTTGGGGTTCTGGAGGGCAGCCGTTTAGACAGCTTGATTGGCCTTAGAGTTTCCCGCTGTGACGGGGGAACTATCAGTTTGATGAGATTTGCAATGAGTTATCCCAAGCTGCGAGGGTTGTTGAGCAGCACTGAGTAGGTGAGTTATCAATTTAGAATTGGTTATAGAGGTGCCCTTAGTGGTGAGTAATCCCCGTTCTTTCCAGATGGCCACATGAGATAATAGAATATGGAAAACATATTTGGAGTTGGTGTAAAGAGACAGGGCCTTCCCTTGAGCTAGTTCACATGCCCGAATAACTGCTATGAGCTCTGCTTGTTAGTTGGTAGTGTTGGGTGGTGGAGGCCTAGCCTCTATGACCTCCGTGTGTGAGACCACTGCGTAGCCTGCATACTGCATGCCATTATGTATGAAAGAGCTCCCATCCATAAACCATATGAGCTCTGGGTACAGCAAGGGTCCCTCAGAGATTGAGGTGGGACATGGTAGTAGGTTTTCTAAGGCTTCAAGGCAGCTGTGGACAGGAGAGTCAGTAATGAAATCTGAAATGGGAAGCAGAGATTACTGAGAAGTAGGTAGAAGAGGCTGGGATTTGGGACAGCAGCGTGTAGGGGTTGGGAACTAAAGGGCGTATGGGAATAACAGCAGAGTTGATAAGGCGGAGGTCCTGAACCAACCTGGAAGTACCTGTGGCTTTTCTCACTGCCAGTATAGGGCTATTATATGGGGAGTAAGTAGGCCGTATATATTTCTTTGTTAAAAGGTCGTGTATGACTGGTTTGAGACCCTGAAGTGCTGCAGTGGATAGTGGGTACTGAGGCTGGTTTGGGAAATGGGTTGGGTCTTTTAAACGAACTTGTGTAGGAGAGCATCTAATGGTGGATGGGCTGTTGATGTCCCAGATGGCTAGGTTAATCAAATTGCAGTTCAGATGATTTTAAGAATGTTCCAAACCAGAAGGAATAGTTGACTCCTCAGCTAAGAGAGTCATCAAGAAGTGGGAGATGGTGGAGGAAGGACTCTGTATAGAGATGGTGACCTTTAATATGGAGAGGATGTCCCTCCCTAGGAGAGGTATTGGGCATTGTGGCATTACAAGGAGTGGGAAAAAGGGGATCCTTGTATAATTCGTGTTAAGGGGGGGGTTTATGAGGGAAGATTTGTTTTCCTCCAACCCCGACAATAGGAGAGGTTGAGGGTGTGGTAGGTCCCCAGAAGTCCCTTAGGACCAAGAAAGTGGCTCTGGTATCCAAAAGGAAAGTTATGGGACGCCCATCTACTTTGAAGGTTACCCTGGGTTCCTGTTTGTCGATGGTGATGGTCAGGAAGAGGGACCCAAGGCCCTGTCAATCCTCTCCTGCTAGTCCCAAAAGGTCATGTTGTGGGGGATTTGGCCAACCTCCCCTATGGGTGGTAGGGCAATCAGACCCCCAATGACCTTTCTGGTGGCACTTTGGGCAGGGGGCGGTAGGAGCCCATGGTGAAGGGCATGCCTTTGCCCAGTGACCATCCTTTTCACATTTAAAACAGGCCCAGGGGGTTGCTGATTTTGAGGACGCCGCTGTTGTGGCTTTCCCTGGAGGATTTGAGTGAGCATTTGAAATTTGGCATGATCGGCCTTCTCGTATCTTTGAAATTTGCATTGCTCATATTCATCCTATTATGGAAAACTTTGAACACCATAGCCAGAATCTCAACCTGAGGGGTTGCTGGTCCCTGCTCCAATTTTTTTAACTTAGCCTTAATATCAGGGTAGCTCTGAGCTAGAAAATAGGTCATTAGGACATGTTGTCTATCAGGGGTTTCAGGGTCTAGATTGGTATACTGTTGGAGAGCCTTAGTAAGACGATCTAAGAATTCTGAACGTGTTTCATCCCTTTTTTGGATTATTTCCTGAATCTTTTGAACGTTAACCACTTTCCAGGTGGCCATTTTTAGGCCTGCCATGAGGCATGATGGAAATTGGTCCCAGAGTTGCAACCCAGCTGCTATATTGTAATCCCAATGGGGATCCTGTTCAGGGACCACATGGGGCCCTGTAGGGTGATTAGGGTTAGTTCGGTGATTCTCATCTGCATGGGCTTGTGCCAGGTCCCAAACCCGCCTACACTCTTCAGGGAGAAGGGTGTTGGCCAGAAGCACGTAAATGTCATAATGGGTGAGGCTGTATGCTTGGAGAATCCATTGGAATTCTCTAATGTAAGTTGTAGGGTCAGTAGTAAAGGACCCAAGTTTCTTCTCTAGCTGTGTAAGGTCAGTCATTGAGAAGGGCACATGGACCCTGATTATCCCTTCAGGGCCAGCTACTTCTCAAAGAGGGGCGATGGTGAGAGGTTGAGGAGGATGTCCACGTGACTGAGTGACCAGGGGGCTGAAGGAGTTTGGCAGGGGAGGAGAAGGAGGGGAAGAAACAGGGGGCAGAGGACTGGGTGGATCTGGCAAAGGAGAGAGGGGTGGTGGTGAGGTGGTCGCAGGGGAGGCAGGAGAAGGAGGGGAGGGAGCAGAGGGTGGCAGTCTATAGGGAGGAGGTTCACTGGCTGGGTCAAAAGTGTGGGTGGATCTGGAGGTGGGCTGTTGTGGGAGGAATGCGGTTTACAAGCAAGGAGGACTTGGGCAGGGGAACAGGAGGAACAGAGATTAGGGTGCTGCCTAAGGAGGCTGAATGCCTCCACATAGGGATCTCCTTCCACTTTTTAAGACGCTAGCAATAGTTGTCCCGGAGGACATTTGAATCTAAGGAACCCTCGGAGGGCCAATGATTGGTATTATCCAGAGGACAGGTAGGCCAATCTTGTGTGCAAAACTTAATGAGTAACTTTGGTTTGATATGTGGTGTGAGTGAGAGTGTGGTGAGATTGTTAAGTAGGCACTTAAGGGGGGATGTGTTCGGAAGAGACGAAGAAGCCCCCATGCTCCTAAGATCAAAATGGTAGGTTGAGAGAGCCAAAAGGGGAGACAGGGAATCTCCGGGCCAGAAGCGAACCGTTGGAATCCAAAGGGCATCCTCCAAGGAGCCAGAGATTCACAGTACTCAGGAGAGTACAGATGGAAAAGGAATTGGGGTCATCACCCGAATTGACCTTCCCATAGGCATTTTGCCGGAAGCCACGGAGAACCTAGTACTAGGATTTTGCGGTCAGACGGAAGGAGAGAGGGAATGCAAGAGAAAGAGAGAGAGCGAGCGCCAGGAGAGGAAGGGGGAAGAAGGAGAAGAGAGGTAAAGAGAATAAAGTGGAAGGGAGGAGGGGTGAATTCTTCATCTGCCTGTGTAGAAAAATCTAGGATGGAAGAGTTAGGTCACCAGAGTCCACCATAACCATGAAGATCATGGCGGGGTGTAGTCTCTCCCCCCAGTGAGTGTAAGAGACTTACCAGACGATCACAGCCAAGTGCCCTGCTGTAGCCCAGCTAAGGGAGGTGACCTGAGAAGGGACACTCACCCGTCAGATGGCTGATGGTGGGTGCAAGGGAGCCAGAGTCTAAAACAGTGGACAGGGTGGAGAGTCTTGATGGGGTGGAAGGGGGCTTTGGTTGGAAGGGGGACTCGATCCAAGTCAAGGCACCAATGAAAGAAACTAGAGACTCACGCCGAAGAAGTTCTGTTTTATTGAAAAATTATTAGAGTTATATAGGGTGCACTAGGGGAGTTAGGTGGTAGGCTTGCTGTGGGTAAGGGGCGGTGCGGTAAGCTATTGGTCCTCCACGTTGACCACCACTGTGTAGCTGGGTCATTGGTCAAAGGTTCACCCCATTGGAACAACCTAGAAGAGAAGCTCACCGGGCACCATCTCTGGAAAAGACAGGGGTGGGGAGAGGACTGCCGCCATAAGGCTGGGGTATCGGGGTCATAACCAATAATTTCTTTTACGTGAAAAAGTGCCAGTTCATGCCACTTTGTAAAACACACTGATAATATTTTCAATCAACATGAAGTTTGTAAAAATCCTGGGTGTGCTTTTCATTTCCTCTGAATGCATATTCACAGGTTTTGAAAAAATAAAACGCTAACATCTAAGTTTTACTTTTGGAACTTTGTTGCTTTTATTTTAATATAAAAACTGTTTTGGGTTTTATCCCCCAAATGAGGGCTAAGAACTACTGATGTTGAAAACACTAGAAAAACTCAGGATAGTAGGAACGTAACTCAACAGTGTAAAAGCTATCTATGCTGAAATCAAGGCCAACAAAATTCTAAATGGAGAATAATTGAAACCATTCCCTCTCAAAATTGAAACAAGACAGGATGCCCTCCTTCACCACTTCTATTCAACCAAGTCCCGGAACCCTAGCCCGAGCAATAAGGCAAAAGAAAGAAATGAAAGGCCTCTGGAAATGAAGAACTCAAACAACTCTTATGTGCTGATGATATGTAGAAGTCCCCAAAAGTCCACCAGAAAAGTTCTGAAACTCAAACAAATTCAGAAGGATATAAAATTAGCACCCATGAATCAACTGCATTCCTAAATATCCATGATGAATCAGCTGAAAGAGAAATCAGGAAAACTATCCCAATAAGAGTAACCTCAACAAAATAAAGTAGTTGACACTCAACCTAGCAAGAGGTGAAAGCCTCTACAATGAAAACTATAGAATACTAAAGAAAGAAATTGAAGTAGACCTTAGGAGATGGAAAGATCTCCCATGATTTAGGATAGTCAGAATTGATAGCAAAAATAGCCACAAACCAGAAGTACTATGTAGATTGAATTCAATTCCCATTGAAACTCCAATGACATTCTTCATAGAAACTGAAAAAGCAGCTGAAAGAATGAGAGTCCCAGAATGGTCCTATCAATTGCTAGTGATATAAATGAGCAGGCAGCATTGTGCTATCAGACCTTAAATTGTACTACAGAGTTATAGTAGAAAAAAGCCATGGTCTTGGCACAAAAACAGACATGAACACCAATGGAACAGAAGAGAAGACACAGAGACAACCCCACATGAATACAGTAGCAAAATGAAATTGAATAATTATCTTCACTGTGCACAAATCTCATTTCAAAGTGGATCAAGGACTAAGGCATTAGACCAGACACCCTGTGCCTACTAGAAGATGATGTGGGACCAACTCTCTTATGTAGGCTTAGGTACTGAATCCCTCAGTAAGACCCCTAAAGTGAAGTAAAATCACAAATCAGTACATGTGATGGTATCAAACTCAAAATGTCTTCACAGCTGAGGACACCATCAATGATGGGAAAACAGAGACTACACATTAGGAGAAAATCTTTACTACTTACACCTCGGAGAGTGCATTCATCTCCAGGGTATATGAAGATCTCAAAATGGTGAACACCCGCAAAAGAAACCCAATCAATAAATGGGCAAAAGGACTGAACAGGCACTTCACAAAAGAAATACAAATGGTCAACAAATTCATGAAAAATTCTCAAATTCTCTAGCAATTAGAGAAATACAAAGTAAAACTACACTGAGATTCCATCCACTCCAATCAGAATAGCAATTACCAAGAATACAAATAACAATAAATATTGGTATGGATGTGGAGAGAAGGGCACACTCATCCACTGCTGGTGGGCCTGCAAATGGTTGTAGGCACTCTGGAGAGCAGTATGGAGATTCCTCAGGGAGCTCTGAATGCAACCACCATTGGATCCAGTAACTTCTTCCAATTGAAATTTACATTACAAATTTGGCTGACTCTAATATTTATCAAAATCCAAAAAGGTCCTAAAGATGAATTACTGTCACTATGAACAGGGGTTCTACAAGGTAGTGAATGCATTGTACTACAAAAATAGTTTCCACTTACACACAAAACCAAAGTCTTATGAAATTATTCATATTATTTTCATTTGTATGATATCTTAACTTTCCAATTAAGAATAAATCAATTTAATATGAAGCATATAAAATTATATATGTAAAAAAATTAAAAATTAATTGAATTAATTATTAACCATCAATAATTAAAAATTAATGTTAATCAAAAATTGATTACTGATTAATTACACCATTTATTGCTTGGATAAATTAATCGGTAAAATTGCAGCAAAAACTAATCAATAATCCTTAGTAATCAATTGATAATTGATCAATGATTAACAATTAATCAGCACTTAATTTTTACTGATCAATGATCAATCAATATTCAATTAGAAATCAAGGAACAATTGATAATTTATCAACAATTAATCACTAATCCGTTTAGAATTAATAATAAATAATAATAAATAATATATAATTTATAGTTAAAACTTAATTGTTAATAATTAACAATGATTAATTATAAATATTTCATTAACAATTTATCAATGAACAATCAGCAATTAATCGAGAATAAATTAGCAATGAATGATTAAATTACACATAATTGAAAATTAATTTAGAGTTGACTAACAATAGTTAGCAGTTGAAAAATCATCTATCGATAGTCACCAAAGAATATTTAATAATTATGGATTGATCAACAATAAATGGTAATTTATTAAAAAATTAATCAATAGTTCATCATTAATCCATCATTCATTAATAATTATTAAGCAACTGATAATTAACAATCGATAATCAGTAAGCACAAAATCGAGAAATGATTGGTGATTAATTAATGATAGGTAAAAATTGTGAATCAATTATTAATTAACAATTTACAGATAATAAACTATTAAGTAATTAATTATTGCAAATATGACACTTCATGAGTAGTTATCTCTAATTAATCAATGATTGGTTACTGGGGTCAATAATTAATTTACGATGAATGAATAATTATCAAAAGTTACTTAATAATTGATTGTCAATAATTATTAATTGATCATCAAAAACTGATTAATAATTTATTAATTTTTTTTTTACCGGAGATACTCATTGATTTGTAAGGACGTGATGCTAAGAGTTCGAATGGAACTCTGTCTATTACATATGAAAACATCAGATAGTATTTAGATGGTTAATATAAAGAATGTCTAAATTTTCCTCCTAAAATAGAACACTCTAATATATTAAATACATTGAAATGAAATTGGTACAAAATAATTTTCAACAGATTTACATGTAACTAAATTGGCATTTGTGGTCTCCACCTAGTAAAATTAACCAAACCTCTACATCAAAGAAGCTTTGTCAACCTTTCCTGTGAACTGTCTTTTCAAAACTGTTTTTCCACTTTTCTACTCGTTATCGCTTTATTTAATGTCCTTTTGATGTGAATGAATTTCAATAAAATCTGACAATTGTCTTTCTCTTCTGAATGTACATGATAGTATCTGACCAACAGTCACATATTCCTGTAATGGAGACCCTGAGAAAAACCTAGGGACAAGGCAGTTTGAGAGGAGGAACTAGAAAATAGCCTGGTCTGGCACTGACCTCCCAAGTATTCTTTCCTAATCACGGTGAACCCTGGGGGAGAGGGGTGAACACTGAATGCTGGATTCCTGAACTTTGTCCTCCCCCCATGGCAAATTACTGCAAAATCCCTTGCAGGAGCCCCTGAGGAGTCTGGAGTTAGTACACAGTAAAAATTAAGAGCTCTTAAAAGTGACTGAAAACCAGAAAGATGAAAATACAACTTTTTTGCTAGTAGAGTTAAAGACAAAGACCAAATGATTCTTGAAAATCAACAGCAATTTGACATTGAGATCATTAGCATGAAAACAATTGAAGCCAGGCAGTGGTGCACCTGTATAATCACAGCAGGGTGTGAGGAGGGTGGTTTCAGAACAGGACACTCCACATATTTCCTGATCAGGGCCAACTCTCTGAGGATAAGGACACTTGTGACCCTGAACCCCCATCCACAAGCTTCCTGCTAGGGGACACTTCTCCTGTCCACAGCCTTTCCCACATGAATACACAATTCCCTGTCACATGAGCACAGAGCACTGCAAGGAGTCTGGCTTAGGAGACTCACCTTTGAGTCACTCCCCCTGCAGGCCCATCACTCTCTCCAAACCCAGGATTACTCCTCAAGCCACGACCAGTGGGACACAGTGGTTCCCAACACCCTGCCTGAGACTCACTACCTGTTCACCCTACTGCAACCTGTCTTGCCTTCCCTTCCCCTCCCACTGCTTCCCTCCATGACTTACTCCTGTTCAGTCCTTGCAACACTTCCATTTCTATCACCCTGAGAGGCTCCCTAGGGCCTAGATGTGACACATACTTGTCATCCATGTCCAATGTCACTGGCCACAGGCTCCATCATCCAGCCAGGCTCAGGTGGCAGATGGGAGGAGATGATCATGGTGCCCACTGCAGGCATGGCCTTAGTGACCTATTCCTAATGAGGCATGGGGAGTGCAGCTTGGGCCTGGCTCATAGCCAGCAAGAAACACTCATGCCATACTGATTATGGTGTTGTGGCTGTGATCTCTTGCCCACCCCCACCAGTCCCACTGGGGCCTTGGTGGTACATCAAACCCCTTAGCACCCCTGGTGGAAACAGCACAGACATAAGCTCACAGTACCTCTTCCTGCAACAGTAGCTCTGCAGGTTGGTCAGCACCACCACACCCAGCCTCCTTGCATCTATGTGGTAGTGGATGTCATTCCAGAGCTGCACTAGCTCCTTGCTGCCTCTGAGCACCTGGCAATTCTGGAAGAAGAAAATGCTGAGCCCGGGCTGCCTCCCCATGCTGGCTGCCAACCCTGCAAACCAAACGTGGGGAAGTCAGTAATGCCTGTGGGTAGAGCAAAGTCTGGGATTAAGCACAATGATCATCAAATCCACAGTGTGGTGAAGCAGGGCAGGTGATACAGTGCCCACCAGGCTCTGAGGAATTGCCCTGAACATCCAGGCACTTTTCAAGTCATGCTGAGAACCTCACCTCACCCTCCAAGTGGCCAGACCTGCCAAACCACCTTGACACCCTTCAATTCTCCCAACAGAGGATGGTTCTCAGCTGCACAGGTGAAGAAGTTAAGGAATGGAGAGAAAAGCCTGACAAGCCATCTTTGGGTACACAGCAAGGGTGACACCACAGTCAACACCACAGGTTTCAGACCCAAGGGGCCAGTGTTGACCCACACCTTAAGTGAATGACCACCCAGCAAGGGCAGGACTTCAGATGCTAGGAATGTTTGAAGCTGAGTGGGACCCTGTCCTTGCCCAGTGACAGCTCACTCATCATGAGCCAGATCTGACCAACTACCAAGAATGCCCTGTGCGGTCCCTTCATTTACTCAACCCTGACTGCCCACTCTGCTGCCTCTGGTCCCATGTCCACGAACTGGCAGAAAGCACTGGGAATCATGTGCCCTGCTCTGAGGCAGTGATCCCATGGTCCCCTGCCATCTTAGAACACTTCTGCAAGCTCTGACCCAGATGCAGGACTTGGCTCTGGTGAGAAGTCCCTGCACAGGACAGGTTGTGCCCTGTGCCAGGTGTGGTGGCCACATTCCCTCAGGCCTCAGCTACATTATACATCATCAGACATACCTGTGAGCCATCCTGCCTGAGGTTCTAAACCTCTCTGGGGCTTTTCCTCACCAAAGTGAGGTAAGGCAGGCCCCAGCCTCTGGCAGAGGGGGCAAAATACCCACAGGTCCTAGACAGAAATGTCTCAGGAATTCTAGGATGAGGAAAGTCACTTGTCCTCCAAGGGAACTGGGGGCCCAGAGACAGGACTGCAAAGTGGGCAGGCCCAGAGACAGTCCCTGGGGGTCCTGCCAGGTATACACCTCCTCTTTACAGATGCCTCGGGCTGCTAAGTGGACAGAGAGCTGGGCATAGTGGCAAATGCCTGTAATTGCAGCATTTTGGGAGGCTGAGGCAAGAGAATCATGTGTTCAAAGCAAGCCTAAACAACTTAGCAAGGCCCTAAGTAACTTAGTCCCTGTCTTAAAATTAAAAATAAATAAATAAATAAATAAATAAATAAATAAATAAATAGGCAGGCTGGGAATGTGGATCAGTGGTTGAGTGTCTCTGGGTTCAATCCCTCATACCAAAAATATCCCCTTTGGGCCAGATGTATCACTATTTGGAACCTGCTCAGCGTCACCCAGCCATGCTTTAATCAAATAAACCATTGTTTAGGGAGCATGAAGCACAATCCTCATACTAGATGGACAAATAACGATTACAAGTGACTCTTTGTCAATAAGGTCAGGTTGTGATGCCAAACATGCCTTGGATTTCAATCCAAGGTACCATCAGATGACTGGAGAGACACAGCTGGTCTTCAGACTGAGAGAAATGGAAGGTCTGGTAATTCATTTTCAGAATCTAGTATTCAGCCTTAATTGGATCCAATTGTAACCCTTTCCTTTTCCCTGCTCTAATTCTAAAATTAGCCAATTGAGTAGACTGTAACCCCAAACTTCTCAAGTCAGAGTGAGGGGCAGCACTGCATTAGGTTAGAGATAAAAGCAGGACAACAGTCCACCCAGGCACTTGCTAGGCAGGCTCTGGTAGCACAGCCTTCTGGCAGAGTTTGCCTTGCCCACTCACTTTTGGGCATGGTATGACTTCCTGTGGCACCTCCTTATTTCTAACAAGATCTGCTGGAGATTGAGATCCTGGGTTTACAAGATCACATTGTTGACTAGGACACCAGCTCTCCAAAGGTAGACCATTCTTATCCATTGATCTTTTTCATTATTGAGCACAGTATGGCACAGGATGACCACTGAATATGGACTTGATAATTAGGTAGTTTTACTTCCTATTTCCAAGCCACTTAAAGTTGATCCAGTGAGAGTAGATCACCCTGACAGAGCTCATGTCCTGCTGGGATGTTAGAGACTACCTCCAACTTCCTCTGCACCCTGCCCTACCAGTCTTACCTCCAGAAGCCAGCAGGCTGCCTGCAGTTTCTCCTGCTGGACCAGGACATGGGTACACAACAGGACCACATCCACATTGTCCAGGCGGTGCAGGTGGAGCTGGTTGTCTAGAATGTCAGCAACCAATGGCTGCACCTCAGCAAAGTCATCCTGCATGTCTTGGCACAGCTCTGCTGGGGGCTGTGAGCAGCGCTTGTGCTCCTTCAGCAGTGGCAGGAATCTCTGCATTCTCCCCATCACAGAGCTTGTCCTTCCCATCTATCAACCTTCAGACCAAGTCTGTGTAGTGTGTGACCCTGAGGGCAGGAACACCTGCACAGTAGGACAGTAAGAGCTCACCTGAGAGAGGAGACCTACATCACACACCCTCTAGAGTTTCCTTCCTAAATACCCTAATGTTGATGGTGCAAAGCACTGACCTGGGTGCTGTCTGAAACCATCTACCTGGGGTCTGAGCTTCTCCTCTGTCCCCGTGTTTATCCACAGGTGTACTGGCCTGGCCATCTCCTTTCTCCTCATCCCTTCTCTTCCAAGGGCTGAACCTTTCCTCACTCCTGGTGTGGCCTCTGGTTCACCAGAGGCCCTGGGCTCATGGATGGGCAGCAAGGGTCCACCTGACCTCACATGCATACACCCTTTTCACAGCAGGGACACAGCTGCTGCTAGCACCAGCCTCAGTAGTATGATGGACATGCTTCCTGGATCAAACACTCTTATTGCAAAGCACCCCACCAAGGGAGGAACTCGCCACCTGGGGGTTGGGGCAGCTTGCTGGTGATGGATTTTTTGACATAACACCTTATTCACTGCCTAATTCAATTCTGGGGAATACTCTCCTGAAATTGAGGCCTGAAATGCCCTTCTGGAAGCAGGGAACTCTGCCTGCTTGTGCTCCCTGGCCACTTTATCTGGCTTGTCCCCAGCAGGGACTGGGCACACTTTCATTTAATCGGTGTCCCCCAGCCCATTGAAGGGAGCTCCAAAGGTTCCAGGGTGGAGGAAAAAGACCTCTCAGGACTCAGGTTTCCTCCAGCACCCCACCGTCGGCTGTGGGGGAGGACACAGCTGGGTGCAGATTGGATGGGACCCTTAACCAAGGAAAGAAAACAGCTACTTTTTCTGAGGGAGCCTGTGGAGAAGAGGGCCCAGGTGGTGATGGGTGGGTTGCTGGGTTTCCTGACTGTGGTCGACCCTGTTAGGTGCTCCTATCTTTTGGGGTGCACTGCTCTGGGAAGCAAGGTGAGGTGTCAGTCCCATGTCCACATGCAGGGAAGGTTCTGCTCTCCACGCCTCAGGCCCAAACCCCAAACCCCTGGAGACTTCCACCCAGCTGCTCTTTTGAGGCTCAGGATGCAGTGTCCCCTTGGCCCCAACCCAAGCGCCTGAGGGCCCCTCCACCCATGGAGCCCTGGAAACACCCCCCCCCCCCCCCCCCCCCCCCCCTCCACCGGCAGGCCCCAGCCAGACACACCCTGCATGGAAAGAGGCACCAGATGGGCAGCACAGAGTTCAGATGCTACCAAGCTGCAGCCAATCCATGCAGGGCTGGAGACCTGGGGCCAGGGGTGAAGGAGAGGAGGAAGCCATGATGTGAGGCATCACTGCTCCAGGCACCATGAGCAGAGGCAAAGCTGGACTGGCCCTTCTGCCCTCCTGCAGGCTGTGAGGTAGGTTCACCGCCACCCAGACCTGAGGATCACCTTGCATTGGGTGCACCGGGGGAGGGGGTCACATGCTCTGGAGCTGTTTGATGGAGTGATTCAGAAGTCCTGAGACCTGGGCACCTGGAGGAGACCAACTCTGTCTAGAAAAAAGTGTGTGCACGACAGGTGCCAAAGCCTTGGGCAGAGATGGACCAGTAGTGTGCACTCCAGAGAAAATCTGGATGCAATTCCTCTATCTGATGAATGATTGCTAAATACACCACAGTTTCGAGGACTGACGGCTGGAAGCTTGTTAAAATTAGATTAGGGTTTCTGCTGCCATAGTACAATCAAATGATGTGTTCCAG
The DNA here is from genome assembly GCA_020662805.1 of Glaucomys volans. Classification (NCBI taxonomy): domain Eukaryota; kingdom Metazoa; phylum Chordata; class Mammalia; order Rodentia; family Sciuridae; genus Glaucomys; species Glaucomys volans. The sequence continues at coordinate 30,374 of JAJEJO010051183.1, read as the reverse complement.
GACAGCAATGGGCAGTGCCCCCACATGAAATAATGTAGATATGCAGAGGTAAGTTACTTAGGCCACATCATTACACCTTGACGGTCCATGGGAAAAACAATTACTTTGTTTTAATGTTTCTATTGGTCATTTTCATTTTCTTCTTTTTGCTTCTGTGCATTTTCTTATTTTTATAAGATGACATTTTTCTAGTCTTCTATCTTTAGATTTCTTTTCAAGACATGGAAAGAGAAAATAGGACTACAGAGTTGGGAGAGGCAGTCCTGACTGACCTAGCCTGTGAGGCTGGAGTAATGCTGACTTAGCAAAGAACAGGTGGTGAATCAGAGTCTGTGGACTTCTCTCTTGCTCATGAGGAAGACTTTCCAAGGAAGCGCTCACCTACATGTTGCCATTAAGCATGAATGAATTTAGAAGCTAAACCATCCAACCACCTACATTATTAAATTCAAATGAGCTTAACACATTTTATTATTCTAATTCATTGATATAAAATCAGCTACTTTTTTGTTTGCCATTTTCTCAACACACAAAATACACATTGATTTGCTTGACTAGCCCATCCTCTGAGCTAATATGAAAACTATTTCCAGAGGCCCTGCACCTGACTTCTCTTGATGTGGACCCCAAAGCCTGTGTTCATCTTTTGTTTTTAAGTGTGGGTTGTTATTATTCATCTGGCCCCAAACTCAAGGGCTCAAGGGATTCTCCTGCCTCTGTTACTGAAGGGATCATTGTTTCCACTCAGCTGAGATTGTAAAACAGGACACAAATATAACAAACAAGCAGCATGCTTATTGCAATTATTAACTCTTCCTGAAGCCTCTATAACCTTTGTCTTTTTTGGGTCTGGGGAAGGGTAGTGGGATTAGGTAGGTCTACAAGACAATGATTGAATTATTTGTCTACTGGTATCAGATCCAGGAATTTTATGGTTACAGACAAAAGCCTATATTTCTGGCAAGTTCCATTTATGACAAATTTTTCATGTGAGAACATTTGTCCTTGAAACTATGCAACACTTCTGCTTTCTATGCACTGAGGCTGCAAGTGAATTTACCCTAGATGACATGGCACACTGAAGTCTAAGCCTGGGTTGCAGTTGCCTGAATGTGCACCTTCCCCTAGGAGCTTGTTCTGCCTTATGTGGCACAAGAATGACAAAACACACCTTTACTTGGTTTACCAGACTTAGAGCACTTACTTTAGCAAACATCTGCAACTCTTTATGTAGCTTTTTCCTCTCTACACATCATTTTTCTTCACCCCAGGTATCTGATGCTGGATTCTCTGTAATGAGCAGAACATCACAAACACTTTAGCATTAAGAAAGCAATAGCTTCCTCCTCTTCAAGCAGCAGTTTAACTGCCTCCTCAGATAAACAACACAAAATGGAAGGTGCATCCAAGACATTCACAGTGCTGAATCCTCATATTCTTCCAAGATAGGCCTAATCTGCCAGGGCTCCACATTTTCCAGACTGAAGTTAATTCATATAAAGAATATGTTAAGGTTGTGAAGGGAAGTGACTCTGAAAGCAACTATATCTGATTTTCACCACCCTGATTTTATAGCTATACACAAACACAGCAGCACCATTTCTGAAGTAGTCTGATGAAGCAGTAAACCACATACACAGAAGGGCTAGCTTACTCAATGTATTAAAAGGACACCACACAGTTCAGCTTAAATACAATTGATGAGATTAAGAAAATGATACTCACCAAAGCTGTTCTGGTAAATCTACTCAGAAGGAACTAACAGTCACATCAAGATGCTAACACAGGACAAAACCTCAGTTGACTTTTTTGTTCTTGAGAATTTTACTTAAAATTTAGAGCCCTACAGATGACCTCAGTAATCAGGAAGCACACCAGTAATGATGGTCCCGGGATGACTCCTACACTGAGAGGGTTACTTCTGCTGAAAGAAATCAAGATGCTCTAGCCAGCAAGGAGACTACACCAACCCATGGGGGTCAGAACACTATTGACTTCTATAACTAAGATATTAGCCGCCAGGACTGCTTGCAAAGGGTGACTATGACATGAAATATTTGTAGTGTTGAAATTCATTTTAATTAGCCACAGTTCTCTCAGCAAGTTGTATTTACTCAGAAACAAAGAATGATGTTGGATTGGAGAGTAGGAACTCTGGTAAGTGATACTGTAACTACTATGTTTCACCCTCACATCATTCCTAAGCAAAATGCCCAACAATACAAAATTCACATGTATTAATGCATACAGGAAGATATTTAAATCATTTCTATAGGTCTTAAAATATATTTCTTATTGAAATTGATTCTATTTATTTACACACTAAAAAACCTATATATCCTATGACCATTTAAAATTGTATTTTCTTGAATCTTTTCATAAAACTTGAACATCTACAAAATAATTTCCCATAAGTTATTCCTAAAGGAAACTATTTTTCTGGATTAAATGAAATTATAGGCATTTTAGAATAAACCTCCAATACCTGATGAAGTGACCCTTCCAGATGAAACTTCCCCTCATGTGGTACATTCACATATCTTCATTTCTATATTATTATTATGATTATTATATGATAGGGAAGAGGGAAGTGTATGTGATGGGGACATCTGCAGGAAGGAGGATAAAAAGTAATCCAGTCACCCTTCTGCAATGAGTTCTCAAGAGGAGGGAAGCCAAGGTGCAGAAGAACAAGCTGTTATGTAGAAAGGCTGGTAGAAAGAGTTAAGAGAGAGGAAAGTGGTTGTTTCCAAGGGAATGGAATGGGCAGATAATTATTTTAACATAAAAACAAAGTAAAGAATACAAGATAAATAGGAAGGACTGGGGTGGAGCACTTGCCTACCATGTGCAAGGTCTCAGGTTCCATCCCCAAAACACACACACACACACACACACACACGTGCGCGCGATAGGGAAAAAGATGGAGGATCAAGCCTCAGAGGATAAATCCTCAGGAACAACAGCAAACATCTGAAGTTGGAGAAAGGAGAAGATGGCAGCATCCACCTGGATGGCCCAAAGTAATACACTGACTAGGGCAGTGAACAGAAACAGTGCTGATGAGCAGAGCAAGCTGTGTGGGGAGACATAAGGCAGGAGGTCTTAACACCTTGCTCTAGACTCACTGTAACAGATTTGCATATTTTTACTACCTACTAGATTGGACCCCTCTTATTCATTTTGTACACAACCACCACATTGATTTTCCCAAACACCATTTCACACCTGGGACAGCTTCTTCCCTGGATACAGGGAGAAGTGAATCTGGGCACTTCCTACATCAAACAACACATGCAGGAGAAATCTCATTTTCTTCACCCCCAACCTGGCTAGAACATGCTCATATATTCAAGAACATCTCCACAGGTAGAACACAGGCCCGTGCATAACAGCTGGCCTAGGATCTGCTCCTGCTGGCACCTTCTTCCCAGTGACTTTGGGAGTTCAGGGGTCCTGAAGCTGTCCTGGCCATAAAACCCAGTCCTTTCCTCTTCCACTGTTTTTGTTACTGGTTTCCACACCGATACTCACCTGTGGTTCCCACAACACTGGCTTTCACTACTCAAGGTATCAGAAAGTGTAATGTATTTTCTGTAAGCATCCTTTTTATTATATTAATGGCAAAAGTAAGATTATATTTGACACCTCAAGGGAGAGCTCAAAGGGTTCAAGTAAGAAGAATACCAAAGCCAGTCACTGGAGATTGTTAAAATATGAAACAACTATTCAACATACTGAAAGTGATGACTCTATGCACATATGATTATTTGACCAGTGTGATTTTGTGACCATTGGGATTCTACATATTATACAACCAGAAGAAAGAGAAGTTATGCTCCATTAATGTATGATGTGTCAAAATACATTCTATTGTCATGTGTAACTAATTAGAACAAATTTTAAAAAGTGACTGGGATCTGAAGGTGTTCCCTGACATCCCAAATTTGCACCAACAGAATTGAGACTCTGAGGCTCCAGCAAAACATCCTCCAGATGACTACCCCAGTTTGCCCACAGAAGAGAACAGCAAAGGACATCTTGCCTGGACAGTGGGCAGCTGATACAAAGCTGGCCTGAGATGACAAAGAATGACACGATGCTGAACAGGGGGTACCTGACTTCTGCCAGGGAGGAAGTGTTGGCAAAACTAACCTGACCATCATTGCAATATACTGAAAACCAGCAAAGTTCTATGGTGTCCACTACCACTGCCCTCCTGGGATGGTGCTCTGTGGTCCTGGCCTTGGACTCCCACCGGTCTTCCCACTGACTCAGGAGGTTGAGACAGGAGGATGTGAGTTTAAAGTGAGCCTCAGCAATTTAGCATGGTTCTAAGTAACTTCGCAAGATCCGGTCTCAATCAAATGATCAATAGGGCTGTGGATGTGGCTTAGTGGCTACGCACCCCTAGATTCCATCCCTGCTACCAACAAACTAAAAATAAAAATAAAAATAAAATTAAAAAAGCTGGGGATGTGGCTCAGTGGTGAAGGCCCTCTGGGTTCCCTCCTTGGGTAAAAACAAATTTTTGTTTGTTCCTCTTTTCAACCTCACCCAAGCCCTCAGAATTACCATTCTATCAGAGGGGAAAAAGGAGGATGTTATGCTGGGCCTCTGGTGGTGACAGGTGTAAGAAACACTGCTGGAGACAGACATGGGGTAGAATGGGGGAGAGGAGGAGAGGGGAAGGAATTAGATTAGTAGAAGCTAATCTAAAATAAGGGGGAAAACAAAAGAAATGGGGGTTCATTAAAAGAAGAGAAAGATCAGTGGAATAGAAGGGGACTGAGGAGGAAGGGAGGAGTGATGAGATAAGGGGGAACCAGCGAAATGAACCTGATCTAACTTTCCCATACACATATATGAATACACTACAGGGAATCTCACCATTATGTATTTCCACAAGACAATAATTTTTTAAAAAGTAAGTAAATATCAGGGAAATAAGTAGAGGAAAGGGAACTGGTGTAGGGAAGAAGGGGAAGGAAAGGGGAAATACTATGTACTGAATTAGAGCAAATTATACTCTATGCCTTTATAATATGGTTAAAATGAATCCTACTGTAATGCATAACTAATATGAACCAGCAGAAAAATGGACTAAGAAGATTTAAAAGTTACAACACATGGACTGGGGTTTGGTTCAGTGGTGAAGTACTTGCCTACCATTCACAAGGTCCTGGGCTCCATCCCCAGCACCACACACACACGTACACAGTTACAACATATAAGAAAAATGGAGAATAAACAAAGACCCCCATAGATGAAGAGGGAAGAGCAAGAGAAGACCTGAGGGGAATGAAGACTTGGAGGAGCAGCATGAAGGCAGGTTCCATGGGTGCCATGGAAGTGAGGTGGGGCACAGATTTCAAAGGATGCTAGAATGCACAGAAAGGATGTTAAGGCAACCAACAGGTTTCAAAGACAAGGAAGAAGTTGGAACTGCAGTTATTGAATTTAAGTATAAGGTATTTACAAATGCATGTGTTTGCATATGTATACACATATATGCATGCATGTATAAAGGACACAGAGAAACCCACACCAGTGATAGAAAAGAAAAGCTTGCTTACATGAGTTAAGAAAGTGAGTCTACTACCAAGCAAGCAATAAGGGGACTGAGGAAGTAATTAACTAAAAGCATGGTTATGGAGGAGATCAAAATTTTGCAGACAACAGTGCATGTTACATGGGATTCACACCAACTCTGATTTTGAGGGGGGAGAACTCATCATCTCCACTGCTCACCTGAGTGAGCTCAACCTGGACTTTGGGCTTGCACCATGCACAACTCTGCTTCTTGTTCCAACCTGAAGATAATATCAGGTGTGGAGTATGGATACCCTGTGAAGAGGAAACCACAGACTGGACACAAGTTGGTGGGATCTGAGGTTGGAGAAGATGTGGTCTGAAGAAGGCAAGATGAAGCAGCTCTTCCGTACTCTGAGAAAGGTCACTCAATCAGCAAACTGATGCTGGGGTCTAGGAAAACCTGGCCTCTAAGTGAAGCCAAAAACCCTAAGTGTTCCACAGAAACAACGAGGATGGGTGGACTTAGTACTGCACCGCTACCCTCCAGGGGCGGCACCTACTCAGGGACACAGGATACTGCAATTTTCCAACGTCACACTCTGGTACAGGACCTTCTGTACTGGGTCTAACAGCTGCCACTCCTCCTAGGAGAAACCCATTAATATATCCATGAAGGAGAGTGGGGGCTGTGACAGAATGTGCCATTCAGTCAGTTGTGGGGGGACACTAACAAAGTGAAAAGCCCAGGCCAAAAAAAAAAAAAAAAAACTTAAGCAGATATTGAACACTGGTGCTATTAGTAAATCTTAAGTGACGAACCTAAATACATGCTCACTGGACTCATCCTTTCAATTCCGCCCTGCATTTAAAAATTTTCTACAAAAAATGATGATATTAAAAGCTCCCCAGGTAAAATATGAATATAGGTTTGTATCAGGTTTGTTGTGAATGTTAATATTCATAAATGGAAGACTCTCACAGGGATTAACAGTCTGATTTTTTCCCCCTCAATTGGGGATTGAACCCAGGGGCACTTAACCACTGTGCTACATCTCCAGTCATTTTCATTTTTTATTTTGAGGCAGGGCCTCACTACATTGCTCATGCTGGGTTTAAGCTTGGAATCCTCATGCCTCAGCCTCTGAAGATTCTGGGATGACTAATGTGTTCATCATGCCCTGCAAAGAGTATCATATTAATAATTGTTGTAAAAATGAAGATTAATTAAGAATGGTGGTGTAGTCTGGGATTCTATGTTTCTAATAGCTTCCAGAACAAAACACACCATGTAAACATGTATTTTAAAAAGCATACTCTAAAAATGAAGAATAAAGAATAATTCTTGGGGGTTGGGAAGGAGGTGGCAATCAAATACGTGGATATAAGTGAACAGATGGTAGGAGTATGCAAAGGCTACATGATATACAAAAGATAGCAACTAAGAAGTGATCAACTTAGCCCAGTTATCTAAGTATCCCCAGCCTCCTCCCACCAAAAACACAAAAAATGTAAAAAGTAATGAATGAAATGGAATAGACAAGAAAGAAACTTACCCAGGACTTGGTAATTTTCAGCTGCACCTGGGAAATAAATAGCCACTCTATGACTTTTCTGTCCTGTGACTCTTCTGCCTCTGCTCAGCTGCTCCTAGGAGAGGCCTCTGGTTGGGGTCCCTTGATGCAAGGCAGTTTCCTGACCTTGGAGCTTTCTGATCCCATCATGTGAGTGTTCTCCTTCCTGGAGAGGAAGACCTGTGGGTTCAACAGGAAGCTCCATTTAGCAAGGGTTTCCTTTGGGCCCCTCCTTGGTCTCTAGCTGGTGATTCCTGTCTACATGGAGGGGTGGCTGGGGTTCTGTCCATAGTAGACTGCAGCAAAAGTGGAAAAACCAGACTGCATATACAAAGCCCAGCACACTGACAGCAGTTCCACAAGCTCCCACACAGCCCAGGAGCCCCATAAGTGCAACACACCACCAAGTTCACTGGATGTTTAAAGGACTACTAGGCAGCAACATCAATGAGAACAGCTGCCATATGCTAAAGAGGACATTCCGGGAGGAAGTCCTGGACTACACAGTGTCTTGGCCAATCACCTTCCACCATGTGATGATACAATGGTTCACTTCTGTGAGGCTTAGTTCTTTAAAACACTGAGTGGAGGAGATCACAGTAGCAGCATAGTTCTTTTCCCAGGAAGGGGCAGGATTGGGGGGAACCAGGAACTGGGGGAGAGGGGCACTTAATCACTGAGCCACAAGGCCAGCCCCCTTTTAATATTTTATTTAGAGACAGAGTCTAAGTTGCTTTAGGGTCTTGCTAAGTCGCTGAGGCTGGCTTTGAACTTGTAATCCTCCTGCCTCAGCCTCCCACACTGCTGAATTACAGGTGTGCACCACCATGCCCAGAAGAGCATAGTTGTTTAATCTTCCAGAAAATTGTTATAAACAAGATACCAAAACCACAAAAGAAAAACACATGACATCTCTAAAACAAAACAGACTAGTGTTGGATCACAAGATATGGCAGATGTGACCTACCTGCCAGAGTGGCAAGTGGCCCAGGCAGCCCATAGGGCCTCCCAAGGCACACACCCTTAGCTAACAGCCAAAAACCTTCTACCCAGAATCTGAGTAAGCACCTCTTGCAAACACAAGGAATGGTTTGAGGTCTCAGAAGTGCAGGTGAAAAAAATATAGAAGTCAATAAGTGACTTAACAGTGCTCTGCTCATCTGAGATCATGGGAACATAAACTGAAAAACAGTCATTTACAGAGCACAGATTCTCATTTCAGGGAAGAGTTACTAAGAACAGACCAACACGATCAGCCCAGGAGAGAGAAATGGCTCTGTGGACAAAGCAAAGAGAGGAGGATGTTTAGAGTAGGGTACAGGAGAGAGAAGTGCCAGCTGAAGAGAAAGGAGACAGAGGGTTTAGACAGAAAAAGGGAGGAACCAGTAGAGGCTTATTCCAGAAACAATCTCAGGAACAATGCAGCATGTGAATGTGAGAAAAAACATCAGAAACAAGGCACGTCCAGTTCAGGACACAAAGGATTAGGGCAGAAAAAGGATCCTGGCAAGGCCCAGTTTTCAGGCATCAAAAGAGGTGGAGCCTTCCACAATGATGGTGAAGCCAGATGGAGCCGACTTCACACCCTCAACACAATGACTTTTTAAGAGGCTGAGAAAAAAAACCCAGTATTTTAAGAGGAAAAAGATGAAACCCATATTAATGAGGGAAAAAGGAAACAAAGGAGGCTGACAGACAATAAAAATATCTAAAATATCTGCCTCCCCTTGCTCACACATATAAAATCTAACCTAGAATTTCAAAAAACAAGATTAGGAAAATGAAAGTTTGAAAGGATGGCCATATCATGAATAAAAGACACTAGAAAGCAGATGGAGAATGTGAAATAAGAAATATGAGAACTAACAAATAAATTGGAAAAAAACCCTGAGAAACTAAGATTAAATTAGGAAGAACACAAGGAAAATAACCTACAAGAAACCAGAGAAGAGCACAGGTAAAAAATGAAGAGAGCCTAAAGAAGTAAGGAAGAAATAAAAAAAAAAAAATCCAGGGAAACAATGCATGAAAATTACTTCTAAAGATTCTTCACATAGGTTGTTTTGTTGTTGTGTTCCCACTACAGGACGGAACCTAGGGGCCTGCGCATGCTAGGCAGGTTCTACCACTAGCCCTCCTTCCACCTCTTTTTTTACTTTTGGGACACAATCTCAATAAATTTCCAAAGTTCACCTCTATCTTGCCATTCTCCTGCCTCAACTTCCAAAACTGTGGGGATTACATATGTGCATCACCATGTCCTGCCTCATTTCTTAATAGACATCACCACCATTAAACCCCCAAACCCTTTTTTACTTCACCATCCTAAAGAGCTCAAATTTCACCAACATACTAGCTCATCTGAAGCTTCTCAAATGGGCACATGTGCTTCCCTTCATAAACTGGTGGTCAGTCCCTGTTGACCACACTCACCTTTCTAACCTCAGCTCACAAATCTCTTAATGTAGCTGTATAGTGGTGCATGCCTGTCATTCCAGCTGCTGGGGAGGCTGTGGCTGTAGGATTGTAAGTTGGAGGCCAGCTTTGGCAACTGAGCAAGACCCCATTTAAGAATGAAAATTTAAAATGGGCATAAGGAACTGGATGGAATCTGCCATGACATTAAAAATCATCATCGTAATCATCATCATCTGTGAAGCAATTCTCAGGGTTTCTTCCCCCCAAAATGGACTTCTGCTATGTTTCCTCCATACCCTGCTGCACCCAGCTTTCTAGCACCAACTACTGTGTCCTTGCATTTCTTGTCCAACAAGCCCAGCAGATCAGGGTGCCCCCATCTCTGCACTCAGGCTTGTTGCAAGGGCAATAGACTCAGGAAAAACTGACACGCATTAATCCCAAGTATAAAAGATGCAGTGAATTAGAGTGGGGGAAGAGATGAAGTCTTCCCTCCACTACAGGCCAAGTATAAAAGATGCAGTGAATTAGAGTGGGGGAAGAGATGGAGTCTTCCCTCCACTACAGGCCCAGTGGTGTGTCAGACAACCACAGGTCACCAGAAGTAGGCAGCCTTCCCCACAAGAGTGGATGGCCTCTCACCCAGACTGCAGGTGAAGTCGACCTGCCAGTCATGCCCTGGAAAAAGTGGGGCTGTGCCCTGGCTCTGCAAACCACACAGAGGGGCCTGCATTTAGTGCTAGCATGCCACACCCCAACCAGCACCCTGCTGCCAGTGGACCTGAGCTGCAGACTCACAGTCAAGGGGAGGGGCAAGTCTACTCTGCCTGGAAGTCTCTTCTTCCTCCCCAACCCTGAGGCTCTTCAAAGCTCTGGATTTTAAAGATGCAGGGTCCTGTTGGCCACTGGGATTGCACGTGAGTGTGAGTACATACTTCAGTGCAGGTGGGTATTGTGGAGACAGCCACACCCATGTCCTCTTTGAAGAGGCTACATGGATGGGGCCACATGTCCTAGGAAAACACTGTGAGCAGGATCTCATTATTATTCAAAGCTATTGCATAAACCATTGTTCGCATACTTACTCATTAACATTGGTGATGGGTTTCCTTAGATTCAATGTGATATAGTCTAATACTGAAAGTTTTCTAAGTATCACCAATGGGAAATATTCATCTTAATGCATTGATAAAAAGTTTTACTTATTTTGGTACTGGGGATTAAATAGAAAAACCAAAGTTCCAAGCCTCATAGTACTTAGGGAAAAAATAGAAAACCTAAGACCCTGCTGATGCCAGGACCCAGAGCAACAAGCCCCCAGGTCCCTGTCATCCTTCCTGGACAAGCCCATGCAACAAGGTCTCCCCACTGGGCCAGCTCTCTTCATGTCTGCAACAGTGACTCGGAGTGCTGGTCCACCTACTCAGGCTGCCACCCAAGGCACCTGGGCCCTGGTGCAGACTGACAACCCACACACAATGCCTGTGGGTCCAACCTCCCCACCAGTGGGCCACACAAGTCCACCCCCGGGGACCATGACAGTTGCACTGGCACCCTAGAACTTCTGGGATTCTATCTTGGTCACAAACACCATGTCACTCTTTAGTGACTTCTGAATACAAGACACTCAAATAAGAGTGACCACCAACTGAGCCCAACAACCACCACCAAAATCAAGTGGAAGGGATGTGGAACAATGGTCCCTGTCAGCAGGACCAGCTCAGAAGGGGTCACAAAAATCACCAGGACGTGCCCCACTGGCCAGGGCACCCAGCCAGGACCCCCCACCCAGAGCAGCACAAGCCGCCACCAGTCTGCCCAGTGGACCTAAAAAATCTGGCAGGGACACAGGCATTCTTGGACTGCAAAACCAAAACCATGAAAGGACTTGGAGCAAACAGGCAATAATCACTCTGATTTCACCCTCTTGCTTCAGGAGAAAGGGAGAAGCATGGAAGAGAGGGTCTGAGAGGCCTTGGAGAACAGAGGTATCATCCATAGATAAGGAAATTCTGGGTCACACTCCAAGTCCAAAGAGAGAATATCAGGACGTCCAGGGTCAGTATTCTAATTTTATTTTATTGTATTCTTTTTTAAAATTGTCCCATTGTTCCCATTAACCAATGCATCTGATTCAGGAAATCCATTAGGCTGTAGTTAAAGAAAGGTACTTAAGAGAGGGTGAGAGAAGAGAATGAACTTGTTGCCAAAATCTCGGTCCTTGTCCCCAAAGCCAATCTGATAATGAGGACATGGTTTTGAGAAAAAGTAATATTAAGGTTTATTGCTTTGTTAGCAAAGGAGAAACACAGGGGACTCCTGTTCCAAAGGCTGATTCTGCCCATCAGCAGGAACAGGCGGCTTTTAAAGAAGTTATGCAAAGGCTACTTTCCACATGTTCTCAGTTGGAGTTGTAATTCACTTGTTAATTTGAGGGACAGTCATTTCTGAGATCTTCTGGTACCATCCCTAAAGTCTGGGTTACTTCATTCCTATGGTGGATGTGTACTCAGGGACAGATAACTCTGCCTTGCATGGGGAAGAAAGGTAATCCTGTTCCCCCCAAGATTGGGAGGAGCAAGGAGAGAGAAAGAGAAAGAAACATATCCATTTTAAAAATTAGTTGTAGTGGCAGAGAAACAAGGGTCATATTCAAAACACAATGTGGTCCACTGTTACATTTTCCCACTTTCAATTTCTACATTCTGTATCTTCGGAAAAATGGGTGAGGACATCTCCAAACTGCTTCTTGCTGAGAGGGGGCAAATCTGGAGAAAGTAACCCAAAGTCCTTGTTCTCTATCAGGTGGGGTGTGGACAGTTAAGGGTGCTCAGAATCAGAACAGTCCAGTGGTTCAGAGTGACAGATGGCAGATGACTGGACAAGGCAAACATAAGGCAGGGATCATGCTAAGACAACAATAAAGACAGTAAAGCATTACCTTTTTGTAAACAATGAGCACCAAAAAAAAATTAGTGTTTCAGCCAGTTTCTGTAAACCACAAGGACATTAACTTATAATCAAATCACTGAAAAGCAGATCAAGTTCATCAATGTAGGAAGATAGAAAGATTTGTAAGTCTATGAAATCAGACTAGAATTAACTTAGGACAAATTTTTGACTTGTGATCATTACTGTTAGGCACTTTTACACAAGAATCCTTCCTTTATAGCCTCCAGCTTTACATACTTTTGGTAGGGCTGACACAAGTGTACATCTTAAGTTACATTTTTTTAAAAATTGTTTTTCCTTTAAAATGTCCATGTAGGACTGTGCATTTAGGCTATACTATCTTGTCAGATTTTTAAGACCAAGCTGGTCAAAACTTACCTTGTTCTTAGCTACTCTTAAGAGTTAGCTGAGATTCCTTAGCAGTCATTTCTGGGGACATATGTGAAGGCTCCTGGCTCCTTTAGCTTTCCTCTATCAGTGGTGCCATTTGCCAGGATGGGTCAGGGTCTGATTGACCATATGTAGCTTCCCTTGGAAGCATCAGGGACATTTCTGTCTCCAATGACTCTCCTTTATGCAGAATGTGCACTGGTTGGCTTCCTGATCTCTAAGTTTCTCTCCATCTCCCTGATCAGCAGATTGGGTGACTCACCAGGGTTGCAGGACCCAGAGAGGGGACCTCTTGTTCCCTGTGTCCTGGCTGAACTTAGAGGACAAAGGCCAAAATGTTAGCTGCTTTTTACTTGGCCCTTTTACTTCCTTGACTTCAGTCTCCAAGATTTTGGTTTTAAATACCCAGCCAGCTAGTCTCACCAGTCTTAAGGAGGGAGTAACAGATTGTAACTTCAATATTTATAATTTTACAGATACCTTTTTCATTTAATTGTGGTTAGTATTAATACTGGAAGTCAGCACTATATACTATCTGTCCTGTGGGTGATGGCTTCTTATCTCAAATTAACTCAGGTTGTTGATGATGTTTAGAAGCAGTGTCTCTGCAAAATACTAACAGGCAAGAATTATAAAGTTTCAAAGGAAAATAAAAAATGAAATTAGCAGAGCAGAAACATATTCAGTTTGTATAATATTTATGAATCAATAAAATGACTTTTATAATCTTGAAACTTTACTTATATATTGTATTCCCTGTTTGAGATCACAGTAATCTTCACAGAGAAATCAATTTTTTAACACAACTTTAAATGAGCTGAAGTCTAACCTAATGTGGAGCCATTCTAACATGGAGTAAGTTGGTAGACAGCATTATCTCATGTAAGGCAGGGCTTTTCTCAACACAATACGACATTACATCTGAAACATGAATCAAAGAAAGGTTAAGAGAGCTTTTAACTTTCTTTTTGTGGAAAAAGTGGCAGAATGCTTCCATATTTTACAGTGTCACTTTTGAACAGATGAGGTTATCCTTATTATCTTCCAAAAGCGCACTTAAATTTAAATTCCTGTGTGAAGAGTAACACAAATTTGTATATGTAACTTAGTGTCAATGGGTTACTTTATTTTTACTTTTATTTTTGTTACTTTATCCAGTTATAAAACATCAAATGACATGAATAAATGCCAACCAAATTTATGATTTCTATATATCTGAGACATTTGCTATACATAATTTTAATTTGGATAACACCAACTTGTCCAAGTGGTGCCCTAAGTTTTGCATTTAATTAAGCTGAACATTTAAAGTTCAATGTAGAATGCAGTGTATATGGTAACAATAATCATGGGTCTGCATGGATTAACTAAAATCAAACAATAGTCTTATATCTCCTATACATTTAGCAAACAGTGTTACTCATCAGAAATTGACTTAGTCAAAGCAAACAGATATAAGACAGGTCTTCAAATGACAGTGTGGCACTTCAATATCTGACACAATATATAAAAGAGAACACATATTGGTTATCTTTCCAGTAAACTTACATAAACTTTCATTATATAAACTTTTACATAACACTTAGACAAGACTTAGTTCTCAGATGCATACATATACTAGTCACATATATTTTGCATGTCATCTATGTTGTTTTAACCTAAATAACAGTTGTTTAACTACAGATACAAAGTAATCATTTAACACTTTAAAACAGGTACAAACCCCAATTCCTTTAAGACTCAGTTTCCAGCAGGGTCCAAATGGTGAACTCCCATAATCCTGGTGGCTTGGGAGGCTGAGAAAGGAGGATTGACAGTTCCAAGTCAGCCTCAGCAACAGTGAGATGCTAAGCAACTCAATGAGACCCTGTCTCTAAATACATAAATTTAACTGACTGCTAATTATAGCCACTTTAATCAAACAAAAACTTGTTAAGATTTACCTTCTGAAACCTTCTGCAAATTACTTAAATATTCACAACTTCTTCACATCCTAAGTTTTGCCCTCTTTCATTGTGGATTTTAGGCCAAGAATATTATTTCACCAAACAAAAATGCTTTCTCATCTAGAAACATTCCTTTTACCTTCTAATTTTTCATACTAAAATACATTTCCATATCTACAATTTTCTTTTATCTTTTCTGGTTTTGGACCCTTCCTTTAAAAGTCATACTAGAAGCTTGTGTACAAAGGTGTTTAACAGGTTTATCATATAATCCTTACTCCAACCCATTGCAAAAAGCATTTAAATCAAAGCTCAGGGAAGCCGGATGTGGTGGCGCACACCTGTAATCCAAGCGACTTGGGAGGCTGAGTCAGGAGGATCGAGAGTTCAAAGCCAGCCTCAGCAACTTAGTGAGGCCCTAAGCAACTCAGTGAGACCTTGTCCCTAAATAAAATACAAAATAGGGCTGGGGATGTGACTCAGTGGCCGAGTGTCCCTGAGTTCAATCCCTGGTTCCAAAAAAAAAAAAAAGCTCAGGGAGTTCAAGTATTTGGAACTCATTATGTCTAAATTATCTCCAGTATTCCATAGTAGACAAGGGGTCCATGCTATTATAAAAAGGGTAAGATAGAACAAGAATTTAGTAAAAATAGTTGAACTCATTAGTGAGTAGAATATAAAATTATCTCTGAATTTAAAAAGACAAAAAGTAGACAATTTTATTATATTATGAAGGAAGGCTTTAAAGAATTTTTCACTGTAAGACAATTTCATACGCAATATTAGCATGCTCAGCATAATCTTGTCACAGGTTTTAAACATGAGCCAAATTAATGATTGTCACATGATCACATCTGTCAGAAATTCATAATCAATGGAAGTGAACTGAGATGCAATGCCTTTTTTATGTGTGTAACTGTGATTATTATCCCTGTATAAACAATTATAATTTTTATCTTTTCACAGTTGAAGAGCTATGTTCATAACCACTCAGTATGTAAAGATCTGTAATGAACAGAAAGTAGAGGTAAGTCTACTGTTTATATTGTTATGCTAATCTTCAGTTCTTAATTATAAGATTCTTTTATCCTAATTGACAAATTATTGCATTTCCTACTAAATTGAAATCTGACTCATTCACCTAGATTTTCTATAGTTACAATTTTGCTGTGGTCTTGCATAATGGAAAGAAATAACTTGTTTCATATTTTAACTAGTATTTTCTAATAGATTCTAATGTTAAAAGAAAAACTAAAAGGCTATGAAAAACAGAAAACCTTTACAGATAGAAATGACAAAACAAAATTAATGATATCAAACCCTCAGGAAAGAGAAGTTGAAAGGTAAAGTAACATAAGATCTCATTTTGAAGGAATTTTTAAAAATTGAGTCAGGTATTTTATGTTATACACACACACACACACACTCAACTGAATTCAGGAAGTTACTGATTGTTCTTTATATTGCATCCTTTGGCAATCAAATAATTTTTGTTTTGATTTTAGAATTAGTGATGAAAACAAAGATTTGGGTATCAGACAGAAGAGATAAAGACAGTTGTGTCACCCAACTTTTTAGTGATGCTTTTATTTTTTATTTTCTGGCATTATCACTATTTGTATAGTTTGTATGTAAATCTGTTCTCTTTTATGTTATTGGTTATAGCTCTATTAATCAACTTAAGTTTTTAATTACTTGAATGAGCATCTCTGGATATAAATTGATTGACAAACAGTTATTTTCCAAATTGACCCCTTGTCTTTCTAGAACTACTCAAGATTAACATTTCTTGATCCAGTGTCCCAATGGGTCAGTTTGGAGAATTGCTATAATTGCTTGGAGGAAGTTTTCTATCATTAACTGCTTTCTTTTCTTCCTGAACTACTTCCCATTCCCTTTAAAAGGTTCCCATTTCTTATAATTGTACTTAAACCAATTGCTTTTAGCTCCAAAGGTAAATAAATTTCATCTGCTAAGACTAAAAAGTGATTTACTGCCTTGTAGGCCTCACTCTACTTGACCTCCACGCAGTACTTGACAGTGTCAACCAACAGTTTTGTTTGTTTTTCTGTTTTAGCAGTAGTGGGGATTGCATACTGGATCTGCACAAGCTAGGCAGGCACGCTGTCACTCAGCTACATTCCTAATCACAACAGGTACTTTTGAAAGCTCTTCTGTCTCTACATGCAAAAATGACACGACTCTTCCTCTTGCCTTCTTGTTCTGGCGTCGCTTTGCCCTATACTGAGCTTTTCCCTCTTCCTAAGTAGACTAAATGTCAAGCCTCATTCTTATCTTTCCCTAAGACTCTCTCTTATACTGATTGTCATCTGAAGTGGTCCTTACACGTTTGGAAAGGGCACTGTCCATTTAACACTCAAAACAACACTGTGCACGACAGGTGGTTTTCCCACGTTTCCTCTCTACAGCTCAGTTTTCCTCTCCTCCAATTCTGCACGGATTAAAGGCAGCACCGCAGTAACCCATGGACCGCCTCCAGACTTGGCAATACACAGTCCCGACCGGGTGACTCCAGGGAAAGTCAGGGGCCCAGAAGCTCGTAACCACAAAGTTCGCAATGCTGAGCCCCCGGTTAGGGCCCAGGGTCAGAGCCCACCCAGGGAGAAGTCCCCAGCCTCCATCCGCCTGAGCGCAGGAGCAGGCCCGGGCCCCGCCCCCCCCCCCCCAATGCCCCCAGCTGCGCCCCTCTCCGGCGCCCACCTACCTCACTCCAGCGTCCGGAACTAATCCAGCCGGGGCTCTAGCAGCGCCCACTGTCTGAAGTCCCCGGGCCGACCTTGCCGCCTGCCCACTCGTGCTGGGCCCAGAGTACTTGGCGCCGAAAGGGGCCCTAGGGAGTAGGTGCCTAGGTCGCAGCAGCACTCCCCTGTGGCCTCCCGGTGCTGCCGGTTAAGGGGGCGCCGCGCCGCCGCCGACCGAGGAGGACCGGGTGCCGCGGGCGTCCGAGTGCGCAGGAATGCGCTGGGCGGAAGAGTGGCGCGGGGCCGACGGGCAGCGTCCTCAGCCAGCGACGGGCCTGGGAAGTCGTCGGAGGCAAGCACTTGGCTGCCACCCTCGCCGCTCGTGACCGCTGCGCGCGCTGAAAACACAGCTCCCGCCCAGCGCAGGCTCCTGCCTCGGAGGCCACGCCCGCCACGCCCCACGCACAGCCCCACGCCCACGCAGAGCCCAGCCGCAGGTGCTCCTGCACCGCCGCTGGCCGCGGATTGGTCGAGAGCAGCAGCTGCGCGCCCAGGCCCGCCCCCTGCGCCAGCCTCTGTTCACACCCGCCAAGTCCTCCTGGCTGCAATGTCCTGAGGGATCTGGCCGCTTCCAGCGCCCACTGCGCCCGGAAGGAGCCTGAGGCAGACAATCGCAGTCTGCAAGAGGGAGATCTTGTGTGCACACCTCTGGACCAGCAGGAACGGAATCCTACAGTGAACAAGAACCATTTACAGAATGGACTGAGATGGAATGTGGTTCAGCTAAGTCTGGCATGTTGGAAGCAGGAGTAGAAAGGATTATTTCTGAGGAGGTGGATCCAAAACTCAACCACAGCTTCAGGCCACAGATGGAAGGAAAGGTTCATAGTTTCCTGGCAGCCCAGAAAAAAGAAGCTGTGCTGGCGCCGCCTTCTGAGGAGAAAGCCAGGACCCTCCAGCTCCATCCCAGGACATTTCTAAGAATATTCCTGGCACCTTGGAAAGTTCTGTTTAATTAATGGTGAAGACATGGATCTCTGTTACATGAGAGCATGACTTAATTTAGCTCAAGTCCACCCTACACAAGAATTCTACTTTGTGGGACTGCGTCCAAATAGAACAGGAAGAAATTTGGCAGTGGGAATGCTCTCCGTGTGTGACCCTTGCATTGGGCTTCCACTAGACCTTCCTGTCCAAGGGTGTGACACCCAGACCCAGTACAGAGTATGGACACTACAGCCACTGGGGTGGTTCTCAAACAACTTCATACTTGAACATGGAGCCTGCACGTGGATTTGAGGGTTTGTGTTCTGGGATAAACAGATGCTACAGTGAAAGATCATAACCAGTATAAAAGGACAGTAAAGCTTAGTGAGGAGCATGTATTTGATAATGCAAATCCAATATCTTTCTCAGAGTTACCAACTAAAATGTGCAAGCCCTTCACATCAGATATCCTTCAAGTTGGTTGTGAAATTCTGGTCCATGAATCTTCTAGTCAGTTTCCTCCCCTTGTCAAAGGTGACAGAAAGTGGAAGTCAGGAGTGAGCAAGGACACAGAGACATCAGGCATGAGGAAAAATGTTTATGGGTTCTTGTCCAGGGCTTCTTCCTGTCTTCCAAGGTCTAGTGAGCCTTGGATGTGTTTACTCTTTTATCATGTTTGTGTATTTTTAGCGAGTAAATGACATTGTTTTGTAATAAAATCATTTGATAGTCTTGCAAAAATAAAATAGAAGTGTACTTATCTGCATGGCCTATTTTAAAAGAATGTTTTAAGGAAACTTGTGATTGTCTCAGAATCCTCAAAAAGGTTGGATTGGGAGACAGGGAGCAGAGTTCCAGAGACTTCTTTTTCAGTTGGAGCAGTTTTGTTATACTTTCTACATTGGAAGTATGCATAAAAATATTCTGCGTACTTCCAAACAGTCTTGACTGGGGCTGGCGTTGTAGCTTAGTGGTTGAGCACTTGCCCACAATGTGTGAAGCACTGAGTTCAATCCTCAGCACCACATGGAAGGAAGGAAGGAAGAAAGGGAGGGAGGGAGGGAGAGAGTGATTGAGGGAGGGAGGAAAAGTATCGTGTCCATACAATCCTCAGAACCAAAAAGGAACTGGTGGAGTTGGTAGATTCAGGAGACTACTCTTGTAAATTTTGACTCCTGCTTTTCCTCTTTCCTCTCTTATATCTTGGAACACAGGCATAATATCTACAAGTACAGACATCATATTTGCAAGAATGTGGAGGAATCCCACAGGCAAAAAAAGGTGAATGGAGGTGTAAAGGAGTTAAGTTCACAGAGGGCATACAAAAGTCACCATACCTGTCTGAATAGTTCTGAATACTACTTTTTGTATTAGAAATATCTATTTGATGAAAGAAAACTATTGGCGCATAGAATCTAAATTAATTCTGATAGGAAATTTGTAGATATTTATTGATTTATTTTAATAGTCAAAACTGAGATACAGTGAGGGCAGTTACAGTGCAGCACACACATAATCATAGATACTCAGGAGTCTGAGACAAGAGAATCACAAGCTTGAGGCCAGCCTCAGCATCTTAGCAAGACTCTGTCTTAAAGTAAAAAGTAATAAAAAGGACTGGGGTTGAAGTTCAGTGGTAAAGTGCCCACGGGTTCAATCCCTCCCACCTAAATAAAAAAAAAAAAAAAAAAAAAAATGAAAACACCCACAAAACCCTGAGATGAAGAATCATGTACATAAAATTAAGTGTAAAGACTTGTACATTAATGTGTAACTTTTTGTTATGTGGCCACAAAATACAACAAATTTCCCAAATTAGAAATTTGTTCATATATTTGTTAATCACCTGTAAATAATCTTCTGTGAAGTGTCTGCCCAGTTCCTTAGTCCATTTATTGATTGGTTTCTTTGTATTTTTGGTGTAAAGATTTTAAGTTCTTTATAAATTTTGGAGATCAGTGCTCTGTCTAAAGTGTGTGTGGAAAAGATTATCTCCCACTCTGTAGGCTCTCTTTTCACAGTATGAGAAAAAGCTTTTTAGTTTGAATCCATCCCATTTATTGATTCTTGCTTTTATTTCTTGCACTCTGAGGGTTGTGTTAAGGAAGTCTGGTCCTAAAAAAACATGATGAAGAGTTGGACCTACTTTTTCTTCTATTTGGTGAAGGGTCTCAGGTCTAATTCCTAGATCCTTGATTCATTTTGACTTGAGTTTTGTACAGGATGAGAGATAGGGGTTTAATTTCATTTTACTACATATGGATTTCCAGTTCTGCCAGCAACATTTGATGAAAAGGCTATCTTTTCTCCATTGTAATTTTTTGGAAGCTTTGTGTAGTATGATATGAACTGTACTTATGTGGATTTGTCTCTGTGTCTTCTATTCTGTACCATTGGGCTACCTGTCTATTTTGGTGCCAATACCATGCCATTTTTGTTACTATAGCTCTGTAGTGGAGTTTAAGTTCTGGTATTGTGACACGTCCTGCATCACTCTTCCTGTCCAGGATTGCTTTGGCTATTCTGGGACTTTTGTTTTTCCAAATAAATTTAATGATTGCTTTCTCTCTTTCTATGAGGAATGTCATTGGGATATTAATTGGAATTGCATTAAATCTGTATAGCACCTTTGGAAGTATGCCCATTTTGACAAAATTAATTCTGCCTATCCAAGTGCAGGGGAGATCTTTCCACCTTCTAAAGTTTTCTTTAATTTCTTTCTTTAGTGTCCTGTAGTTCTCATTGTAGAGGTCTGTCACCTCTTTTGTTAGACTGATTCCCAAGTATTTTTGAGGCTATTGTAAATGGAGTAGAACAGTTGATCACAAATATATGAAAAAGTGCTCATCATCTCTGGTAATTAGAGAAATGTAAATCAAAACCACCCTAAGATTTCATCTAACTCCAATTAGAATGGCTATTATCAAGAACACAAGCAATAATAATTGTTGGCATGGATGTGGGTAAAAAGGCACACTCATACATTGCTGGTGGAGTTGCAAATTGGTAGAGCCACTCTTGAAAGCAGTATGGAGATTCCTCAGAGAACTTGAAATGGGCCCACCATTTGACCCAGTTATCCTACTTCTTGGTTTATACCCAAAGGAATTAAAATCAGCATACTACATTAAAGCAGCCACATCAATGTTCATAGTTGCTCAATGCACAATGCTAGATTGTGGAACCAACCTAGATGTCCTTCAGTAGATGAATGAATAGAGAAACTGGTATATGTATGCAATGGAATATTATTCAGCCATAAAGAACAAAATTATGGCATTTGCTGGCAAATGAATGGAGTTGTAGAATATCATGCTAAGTCAAATAAGCCAAGCCCAAAAAACTAAAGGCTGAATGTTTTCTCTGCTAAGAGGATGATGATACATAACAATGAGGGTGGGGGCTAAGAGAAGAATAGAGGAACTTTGGATTGTGTAGAAGTAAATGGAGTGGGAGCAGGTTAGGGAAGGAAAAATAATGGACGGAGACAGATATTATTACCCTATGTACATCTATCATTACGTAAATGGTGTGAATCTACATTTTGTACAACCATAGAAATGAAAAGTTGTATGCCATTTGCATGCAATGAATCAAAATGCAGTCTGCAAAAATTAAAGAAATTTGTGGATATCCAATTATAAATATAGTATTGAAATACTATTTTCATTAAATCAAATACTTCTCAATGTATTAATACATATTGATACATTTTAAAGTATATGAATTTCATGAAAGCAAATATTTTTTTGCGGGATTCACATAGACAGTATATTAAATGAGTGTAGAATATGAAAAACGCCCTTTGTTTTCATTTAGTTCATATTCAGCTTAGAGCAGCTCACATAGATTATTGGTCAGGATTCAACCTGGTTATTCTTTCCTTCTTAAAAAAATTACATTTTGTATAATAAATACTTATATGAACATTTGTTAGCATTATTATAAATTTCACATGATTTACTCTGGAAAATTTCAAACTTTTATATGAGTATCATGGAATAAAAACATCTGTGTGTAGTTTTTACGACAGATCTGCACAAATTGCTGCTACTTATAATAATGCTGTCCTTATAGAAAAGAAACACAAAGCGGACACATCCTTACACTGAAGTACATGTCAACAGGATTTGTGAGATTAAACTATACAATCATCAGTTCCTAGATTTTATAACACAAGTGATCAAATAAGATATTCAGTTTAAGTAGTTAAGCTCTTACAGGACTTCAAGTTAAAATATAATGTATACAGAACTGTAAACAGATATTTATGCTTATTAATTATGTTCACATATGAAAACCCAAAGCCTCAGTATGTATTCTTTAAATTCTAAATGATGCCTTGGTCCTAATAGATTTTCTTCCCAAATTGAATTTTGACTTATTAGATAAAATTTAGGAATATACATTTTGTATAATGCCTCTTTTTAGGCATTAAATCTCCACAATAAAATTGTGCCAATTATAGACATATAAAAACATACACACACAAATGCACCTACTGCAAATATTCTCAATTTTCTTTTTATATGGGAATCCTAAGTCCTCAACATGCTAAGAGTTTGAGGGCAGGGATGATATTTTATTCCTGTCTCTTCCCAGCACTGATATGGTAAATGCTCTCAATAAGTTTGTAATTCTATAAAATTTGTTTGAATCTTAGAAGTATTAAATCTTTTATACTAAATCTTTTTTAATTGTTTACTTATGGACTTTTAAAAAATTGTTTAATTGATGGACTTTTTCTTATTTATTTATACGTGGTATGAGAATCAAATCCAGTGTCTCACATGTGCTAGGCAGGCACTCTACCACTGAGTCACACCCCAGCCCATAAATTTTTATGCTAATTCTTAATTACAAATATCAGTATATGTGTGAAACATTTTATGTAAAATTAAAAGCTACGTATACAATTACACATAAAAGTTAACCCCCAAAAGGAGTTTGATGAGTATAATAATATAATAAATAATATATTATGTAATAATATAATATAATGTAATATATTACCCATTTTTCCAATGTTAGCATTAATTAACAGAATTTTCCATGTTAAGGTCATATACATAAATGGGTAAAACAATGAAATATACACTTCTCAAAAGAAGATATACAAATTGCCAATAAATATATGGAAATATGTTCAACATCTCTAGCAATCAGGGAAATGCAAATCAAAACTATTGGAAGATTTCTTCTCCAGTCACAATGGCAATTATCAAGAATGCAAATAATAAGTTTTGTAAAGCATTTGAGGAAAAAGGAACACTTGTACATTATTGGTAGGACTGCAATTAGTATGACCACTCTGGAAAGCATTACAGGGATTCCTCAAAAAACTAGGAATGGAACCACCATATGACCCAGCTATCCCAGTTTTTGGTATATATCCAAAGACCTAAAATCAGCACCATACACTGACACAGACACATCAATATTTATAGCAGCACAATTCACAATAAAAAACTGAGGGACCAGCTTCTATGCTATCAACAGATGAATGAGTGATGAATATGTGGTATATATACACAATGGATTTTTATTCAGCCTTAAAAAATAATGAAATTATGGCACTTGCTGATAAATAGATGGAACTGGAGAACATCATGCCATGTGAAATAAGGCAGATCCAGGAAGGCAAGTGTCTAATGTTTTCTCTTATATGTGGAAGCTAGACCAAAATAATAGGTGGGTGAGAGGAAGAAAGAAACTAAAAAGTGGGAAGTGGGGAGAACCCCATGAAAATACAAATCAGTGGAGTAGAAGGAAAAGATCAAGAAGGAGGGAGGAAAGACAGGAAAATGGAAGAATGGGAGAATGAATCTATTTTCCTTTGTAATTATGAATAAATCACAATGAATTTTATGTTTATATAAATACATAATGTACTAATTTAAAACAAAGCTACATATAAATTGAAGAAAGAGCAATAGAATAGAGGAAAGGGAACAAGGTTAGGGAGGAGGGGAAGGAACAGGAAAGTACTGAGGACCACAAAAAATTATAAAATAAAGGCATACTGTGCATCTAGAGCTACAAAAAAAACTTTTGTTTATAAATAGTGCTAAGCAGTAGCTGACTATGAAAGTGAACCAGGCAGAGGATGGTTTGGGCATCTGAAAATGGACCTGCTTTTTTTCACTGTGGATTTTTTTCTGGATCAAATTAAAGCTTGATCCTTTCCAGCTGTAGTGGCACAGACTGTTTTAAGATAAACTCAATGGATAATTAAAAGTCTCATTAATCATTTTCTAAATTATTTGTTGTAATATAAAATGGAGGTTGAAGCCATTTCTGCTATGAAGAAATGGTTACAGTGTTCATAACTGTGTCTGAAACAGATATTAGTGGCAAAGGGACTTTGGGTTCCTAGTGTTCCACTTTCACACCTCCCTCACTGAATTCCAACTGTCTGTATTCTGAAGTGTGTTCTACCTTTAAATACATTAGCATTTTTAGCCTTTTCATTATGGCATAAGAATATCATATGATGTGTTTTCAGGTTAGATTTATTGAATAGATTCAATAAATGCAACTGGATTGCAGAGATAATTTGACTTTTACTGTAATTGGCAATCAATCTACAAACTTATTCTGAATATTTCAGAATCATATCCTGAGTTTTCCTCTTTTGGGGAAGTTCAGTCTTCATATCAGCTTTGGGTTTGGGAAGACAATGAAACGTATTTGTAATAATGGGAATAATCAGCAAAACTCCTAACAAAGTGACAATTTCAAAAGTGGTTCTATGGTGAAGAAGTTCTCAATAACCCTAACCCTAACCCTAACCCTATGAAGATTTTAGCACATTAGGAATAATTTAAAACAAAGCCTGAAATATGAAAAACTAGCACAATGACTTTTTCTTACATTAACAGTTATGAGAAAAGACACTGGAAAGCACAGGCAGAAAGACAGAACCTGTAAACATTTAGGCTTTGATATGTTCACATTTGAATAAAAGGGGAGCTAGATAGACACACAAAGGTGTGGCCAACTCCATGTATGGAATGCCCCAGCCTGTCTCAGGAGGATGCCAGACTAGGAGGTCATCATTCCATGTGGTGTCAAATGTCCTTGTACGATAAGATTCTACAAAGGCCCCTGCTTGTTGCACCTGTGCAGATAATATATTGTGGAATTGTCATGAGAGCTCATGTTACCCACCATGTCCCTGGAGTCAGACACCCTTGCAGGGCATGTGCTGGCAAGCATTGTGAGGAAGCAAAGCCTTACGCAGGATGGTGGAACCATAAGTGATATTGGGTGACATGTGGCAATTCTTGATTCTGTTATCAGTAGGATCATTGCCCTAAAGCTAGGGCCAGGATTCAGAAAAAATTCCAGATTGCAAAATCTGGAGGGGCCACAAACATTCTGTTTCAAGGGCTAAAACAGTGACACGTTAGTATTGCATTCTTAGGTGCTTTGAATTTTGTAAAAACTGAAAATAGGGGCTGGGGTTGTGGTTCAGTGGGAGAGCACTTGCCTAGCATGCGTGAGGCCCTCCATTCAATCTTCAGCAACACATAAAAATAGAAAGGTATTGTGTCGACCTAGAACTAAAAATATATATATTAAAAAATCTGAAAATAAAATCTACATTAAGGAAAGTCATGGTTAGATTCTATTTTGCAAAATTTGCTGTGGTTTTCATACTTTTTAAGACTGTTTTTGAGGGGAAAGTCTGTTGGAGCCACCAAATTACCCTTATAATCTTTCCATTTCTTTGAGCCTCAATTTCTTGTTGGCATTTGTAGCAGATACTGGGGATATAGTGATGTTCTCACCCAAGGTGTGTGGCAGGGTGACCAATCACCTCCATTCTGCACACTTCTAGTAGTGTTCATGCCGGAGTTTGCTAAGATCCCTTGGTCAGTGTAGGGAAAGGGCAGGGTTTAGTCACCCAGAATGGTCCTGCTTCCATCTTGGCCCTCTGGATGGGCCTTCCAGCTTCCAGACTCCATTTTCCAGCTGCCTCCTTTTTTTTCCCTTCCATCCTGATTTGCCTTTTTCCTTTATCTTTCTTTGCCTTTTTTTTAAAAAAAATTATATACACAACATATAACATCAATTTTGTTACCAAAATTACTATTTTACATGATTCAGCAGGTTGCAGTATGTTCAAGTTGAGCTTCTCTGCCCACCTTTCATCTCAAGATCTTTTCCATCTTCCCAGACTGCAATGCTGTACTCAAAAAACAATAATTCTTCATGATACCCACCCCAAACCCCTGGAAATCACTATTCTGCTTTCTGTCTCTAGGAATTTAACTGCTCTAGGAACCTCATGCAAACAGAATTATATGAATCATCCTTTTGTGTCTGGCCTTTTCACATTAGCATGTTGTCAAAGTTCATCTATACTTTATGGGAATTTCCTTGGCATGGGTAGACCATGCCTGTCATCTCTTCACCCTCCAATAGACATTTGGGTTGTTTCCATGTCTTGGCTGTAGTGAGTGGCACTATAGAGGACATGGGCTTGTGGCATCTCAACTTGCATTTGCTGACTTCTCCAGGGAGGTATGTTTAACTCACACAATGACCAAGTTTTGTTCTACTGGGACTTGCCCAGCTGCCTCTGGCTCTGTGCCTTTGGCCACCATCAAGGTCAGCTGACCCAGGCACCTCAATCAGATGGAAGGATACAATAGGCCCTATCCATCAGCTTGGCACCTTATTCTAGAGTAGGAGGGACAGATGAGACAGGGAACGGGCAAGGCATTGTGCCTTCCAATATAGTCAGGTGAAAGTAAGAGTTGGACCCTAACAAGCCAAGAAAATTCTAAAGTAGCAAAGGAGAAAGTGGAGGAAGAAGATTTGGACATGGTGTCCACCCTAACCACCCTCACTGTCTCCTCTCTCCTGGGGCCATCTTGAAGATGAAGAGAAGCAGACTGTGCCAAGGACCAGTCCCAAAGAAGTGTCAGGGGACTCTCAGCAACTTCATGCCTTGCACAGCGCAAGACTACAGAAGCTATGGTTTCAGTCAGGGAGGGATGGAAGTCTGCATTGGGGATTTGCTTTAGGAATGGTGGAGGGTGATGTGGCCCCAGGTTATAGGTTTCCTGCAGGATATTCTGTGTGTGGCTTCCTGCCCTGGGAGACCTTGCTGGCTTCCAAGGAGCTGTGGTTTGAACTCTATCTTCTCCAGCTGAGTACCCAGATCCCCATGTGGCAACTTGGTTTGGGATGCCGCCGTGGAAGCCCTTTGGGCAGAGCTGACCTTTCTCTTTCATGCTCCCTCTTTACTTCTGGTGCAAACTGCCCATGTTGGGAAACTTGCCTCCCAGTGGGGTAATCCAGCTATCAAAGTAGGGAAAAATCCAGGTTCCCATGTCCCGGGCGAAAGTGGGGCCTTTCCCAGACTATCTTGAGGCTCTATTCTCTTGTATCCATGATGGAGGGAGTCTGTGTACATCTCATGTTTTCAGCAGAAAGTGAGTACAGTCCTGTGCTTGTGGCTCATTTAACAGACATTTCCTGAGGACATACTCTGTGCTCAGCTTTGTGTTAGGTGTATGGGTGTAGTGACAGGCATCAGTGTGCTGTTCTTGAAGTACTTGGAGTCTTGAGGGGAGGAAGGAGAAAGTCAGGGGACAGGGGTGAATGGTGTGATGTGGGGAGGCACCAGGGCCCCTGGGAATGGAGACCTCCAATGCAGGGAGGCTTCCTGGAGGAAGGGGTGTAACCCAAGAGCCACAGGCAGAGGCAGATGAAGAGGCATAGAGGAAGTGTTCCAGGAAGAAGAAAAAAGGTGCAAAGATCTGGATGTGAGAAGGAACTTGGTGTTTTGTAAATTCAAAATGATCCAGTATGGTGGGGAAGTGAGCCATGGAGAGACAAGGTGTGTGGGGCATGAGACTGACCAGGGAAAAATAAGCTGGCTCAGGAGGGCTCCTTCAGGCCCAGGGCTTTGGATTTGATTTCCAGAAGGCAGAAACCACTGAGGGGGTTCTGGCAGGGAGAGGGGCCCCCAGGGACTGTCACAGAGTGGATGCTAGCTGGATTGGAGAAATCATCCAAAGATAAGTTGAGCAGCAGAGTTGGAGCTCCACTCTGGGCTCCAACTCACTGCCTTGAGCCTTTGTTAAACTCCAGCTGTGTACCCATGTGGCCAAGCTGCATTGACAGGAGTGGGCCTATTAGGGCTCATGCAGGGATGGGCATAGGCCTGGTTCAGATCCATGGCTGAGGAGGAAGGAGAAGAGATCTGAAGATAGAGAATTAGGGTGCCGAGGGCCAGGGAGGGGGAAAAGTCAGCTGGGCCTGGGCTTGGCATGAAGATTTACAACCCCCCCACTCCTGTTCTGGCCCTGCCTCCCCTCCCCTGGCCTTACATCTGTCTCTTTCTGGTAGCATGTTCTAGAGACATTATTAATACCAGACAAGAGGTCATTACTCAGGTGCCAACTTTTCCTCCAGCATAAATATTTATATAGGGGACTGACTTGTGGCTGTTACGTTTTCCTTTTATTTGATTCCTGCTGCCAATTGTGTCTTGCTAGTCTGTGGCTAACATGTTTAGTTCCTCTGTCTGGAACCTTTAGAGCCAGCTAAGTCTCTGGGAATGGCTGGAGTGGGGCACAGGGCAGGAGGAGGAGGAGGTGGAGGCAGGCATGTCCTACTTCTGCTGGGCCTGCCATGGCAGGTTGGCAAACCTCTGGAAAGGGGTTCTTTTCACCCTCAAACCTGCTGCTCCCAAAGTCCAGGTTAGAAGTAGACTTGTGGCAAAGCTGAGGAACTTAAGCAGGGGACCCCCATATTAGGAAGAGCTACTTCTCAGAACTTGAGTGGGCACCTAGTGGAGTGTTGCCATGGCCACGATTTGCAAAAACAAGATAGTTTTAGAAGATTTCTGTTAGAGGTCTCTGCCCCATTGAATGGGCTATGCTCCCCAAACCTGGACCTGATTATGGTGATTTGAGTTGTGGGCATACCCATATTGCTGTGGGTAAATGCTGAGATGGAACTATTACAGTATTGAAAAAATTCCAATGTTAATAATAATTATAATAATCATAACATCCCTGCTGCCATCCCCATGCTGGAGACAGACATTATCATTCCTACGATGCACAAGAGGAATTTCAGGAGATTGTTATGATCCCTAGCTGGAGTTGCTAGGGCTTGGACCAGGGTGGTTGATGCCTTCCTCAAAGGCTCTCCAAGTGAGAATAGTCAGAGTCATATACTGAGTGTCTGCTAAGCACTGGGAATTGGACATACTTATTTTTTTTCCAAACCCTCTATCAAACAGTCCTGCAAAGGAGGAAGGGAATATTGCCTTTGTTTTTGCAAAGAGAAACCAGACAATGGGAAGGGAGAGTAACCCTGATAAATCAATTTGGCCAATGCATCACCAGTCACAGGGGGAAGCCTGTGTCTGAGTGTTCTCCAGAGCCAGGAACTTGGCTCCACTGCCAACAGGTCAGGAAGGAGCACCCACAACTGTGGACTTATGTTTGGTTGTGCAATTAAGAATGACTTTCCCCCTTTTACTTTTGTGTTGTTTTGGAAACTTCATGAGGAAATTTTATAAAGTTCCTAAAGGAAAATGAAGATGCAGTAGAACTTTCTTTCCCTTTTTAGGTGAACTGAGTGTGAGGCTGAGGTGGAGACTGCCAGACATGAGCAGAAGGTGCCATGGGTCAGAGTCAGGGTAGGCAACTGAGTAGTTGCAACTGAGACCTAGGGCAACTGATTGGGGATGAGGAATACTGTGTTAGGTTCTGCTCTCTGCTCGCAGATTTCCACCCTCACACTCCCTGTAGGCCAGACCCCAGCATGCATGAGACCTGCCAGAGCTCTACTGGCTCCTGTAAGGGCAGGGACATATTTGTTACATTCACAGCATCCTCAGACCT
>JAJEJO010051182.1:138881-189998 GCA_020662805.1 Glaucomys volans | reverse complement strand
CACGAAGAGCAGAACTGCTTCTTCCTACAATTAATCCAAAACTTCCAACAGGAAGAGGTCCATAAACTCCAGTTTTAATCTTATAAACTCCTCCACCTGGAGAAATCAAGACATTTTCATTAAATGGCAAATCAGCAGCTGCACTTGGTTGCGTGGCTGCATATAAACTATCAATTGTTAATTTAACACAATTTTGGGATTGGTTGTTTGTGGATAAGAATTGGGAGTCTGGGTCACTGGATACATTGTGGGTCCCCGGTATTGCTTGTGGGCCCCAAGGATGAGGACCCATTGAGAAGTTTCCCGGTTTAGGTAAAGGATTTCCATCTCTATCTGTTTTAGATTGGTATTCTTTTATTTATTCATTATTTATTTATTTATTTAATTTGCTTATTGATTCATTGAGCACAAATGGAGTACAGCTATTGTTTCTCTGGTTGTACACAAAGTAGAATCACACCATCTATGCATTCATACATGTACACAGGGCAATGATGTCTGTCACACATTCTGTTATTATTCTTAACCCCCACCCCGACCCCACCCCTCCCTTCCCTCTATGCTATTTATCCTTCCTCCATTCTTGCCACCCTTCCACCCCGCATTATGCATCATCATTCAATTATCAGAGACACTTCGGCCTTTGGATTTTTGGGATTGGCTGATCTCACTTAGCATAATAGTCTCCAACATCATCCATTTACCTATAAACGCCATAATTTTATTCTTCTTTATGGTGAAATAATATTCCATTCTGTATATATACCACTTTCTTTATCCATTCATCTATTGAAGGGCATCTAGGTTGGTTCCACAATCTAGCTCTTGTGAATTGAGCAGCTATGAACATTGATGTGGCTGCATCACTGTAGTAATTTGATTTGAAGTCATTTAGAGGAATACGAATAGGAAAAGAAGAGCTCAACCGATCCCTATTTGCTGATGACATGATTCTCTATTTAGAGGACCCGAAGAATTTCACCAGAAAACTTCTGGAACTCATAAATGAATTCAGTAAAGTAGCAGGATATAAAATTAATGCTCATAAATCTAATGCATTTTAATTCGTAAGTGATGCATCCTCTGAGAGAGAAATTAGGAAAACTACCCCATTCACAATAACCTCAAATAAAATAAAATACTTGGGAATCAATCTAACAAAAGAAGTGAAAGACCTCTACACTGAGAACTACAGAACACTAAAGAAAGAAGTTAAAGAGAATCTGAGAAGATGGAAAGATCTCCCATGTTCTTGGATAGGCAGAATTAATATTGTCAAAATGGCCATACTTCCAAAAGTGCTATATAAATTCAATGAAATTCCAATTAAAATCCCAATGACAGACCTCATAGAAATAGAGCAAGCAATCATGAAATTCATTTGGAGGAATAAGAGACCCAGAATTGCTAAAGCTATCCTTAGCAAGAAGAGCGAAGCAGGGGGTTTCACAATACCAGACCTCCAACTATACTACAGAGCAATAGTCACAAAAACAGCATGGTATTGGTACCAAAATAGACAGGTAGATCAATGGTACAGAATAGAGGACACAGAGACAAACCTACATAAATACAGGTATCTCTTACTTGACAATAGATTGGTATTCTTGAGTCCAATGTTTGCCTCGACGACAACACTGGCAAATTTCTGTTGGACGCTCTTTTTTTTCTTTTTTCCTTTTCTTTTTTATAGGAGGCAAACTTTATTATAGGGTTCACAGTTTCAGAAGTCTCAGTCCTCTGAAATACTGTATCATTCATTCCTTGTGGCTCCAAGAGTAGATCAACATCAACACAGAAGAGTGTGGCAAAGGGAAGCAGCTCATATGGGGATCAGGAAGGAGCAAGAGACTCCATTGGTCATGTACAAATATATACACCAAAACTATACCAAATTTCCACCTCCTCCAGTCATACCCTATCACTTCATTACCACTCAGATAATCCCTTTCAGTATATTAATTCACTGATTATTTTAAGACCCTACAACCCAATCATTTCTCCTCTGAAACTTCTTGAATTTTGTTAAATGTGAGTTTCTGGGGACACCATATCTAAAAAATAATAGTCCTTGTCCTCAGCTACTGTACGTTCTGTGCTATGCCCTGGAGACAGCTGAGTGCCCTGTGCTTATGAGGAGTGGAGGTCCTCCCTGTCATGTCCTCAGCTACTCTTTTTTTTTCTTTTTAATTTCTTGATTCAATGAACACAAATGGAGTACAGCAATTGTTTTTCTGGTTGTACAAAAAGTAGAGTCACCCCATCTGTGCATTCATACATGTACACAGGGCAATGATGTCTGTCACATATATTGTTATTATTCTTACCCCCCAACCTCAACCCCACCCCTCCCTTCCCTCTATGCTCTCTATTCTTTCTCCATTTTTGCCATCATTCCACCCCACATTATGCATCATCATTCACTTATCAGAGAGACCATTCGGCCTTTGGATTTTTGGGATTGGCTAATCTCACTTAGCATAATAGTCTCCAACATCATCCATTTACATACAAATGCCATAATTTTATTCTTCTTTATGGCTGAGTAATATTCCATTGTGTACATATACCACAGTTTCTTTATCCATTCATCTATTGAAGGACATCTAGGTTGATTCCATAATCTAGCTCTTGTGAATTGAGCAGCTATGAACATTAATGTGGCTGCATCACTGTAGTAATCTGATTTTAAGTCCTTTGGGTATAGGCCAAGGAGTGGGATAGCTTTGTCACATTGTGGATCCATTCCAAGTTTTCTAAGGAATCTCCACACTGCTTTCCAGAGTGGCTGCACCAACTTGAACTCCCACCAACAGTGAATAAGTGTACCCTTTTCCCCACATCCTAGCCAACACCTGTTGTTGCCTGTGTTCTTAATAAAAGACATTCTAACTGGGGTAAGATGAAATCTTAAGGTGGTTTTGATTTGCATTTCTCTTATAATGAGGGATGTTGAACATTTTTTCATAAATCTGTTCATTGCTTGTAGATCTTCCTCTGTAAAGTGTCTGTTCATTTCCTTGGCCCATTAATTGATTGGGTTATTGATGTTCTTGGTGTAAAGATTTGTGAGTACTTGGTAGATTCTGGAGATTAGTGGTCTATCTGAAGTGTGTGTAGCAAAGATTTTCTCCCACTCTGAAGGCTCTCTCTTCACATTGATGATTGTTTCCTTTGCTGAGAAAAAGCTTTTTAGTTTGACTCTATCCCAACCATTGATTCCTGCTTTTATTTCTTGCGTTTTGGGAGTCATGTTAAGGAAATCTGGTCCTAGGCCAATGTGATGAAGATTTAGACCTTTTCTCTCTTCTATTATGTGCAGGGTCTCTGATCTATTTTCTAGGTCCTTGATCCATTTTGAGTTGAGTTTTGTACAGAGTGAGAGATATGGGTTTATTTTAATTTTGCTGCATATGGATTTCCAATGTTGGACCTTTTTATATCTATTAGGTATAAATAACTTTTCTCCTTTTCTATGGCAATCTTTCTGAATGTGCCCAACTCTCCCACAATTGAAACAAGTTACTGACTTGTCAGGTTTTTCAGGTTTCATTGCTCCAGCCATAGCAGCAACAAAAACCGAAGCTTGATGTTCAATGCCACCTACTCCAGCACAAGCTCTAACATATTCTCCTAAAGAAGCATTTTGTCCTCTTAATGGCCCCAATATTCGTTTACACTCAGGATTAGCATTTTCAAAAGCCAGAGTCTCTAACAAAACTTTAGCAACTTGATCTTGCCCTACAGCTCAAATGACTGGTGTATGCATGTGAGATAAGAAATCAGTATAAGGTTCAGTAACTCCTTGAATAGTTTTAATAAAAGGCTGAGACTGTCCTGTAGGAACCACACATCGCCAGTCCCGCAAAAATGTTTGCCTCACTTGCTGAATATCATTATCTTAATATTGAGCTTGTTCTCTTAATGCTCAATAAGGACCTTCTCCCAACAATTTGTCCTCCATCAGTCCCGGAGGATTTTGAGTTTCATTTTCTCTAGCTTGTTTCCTAGCTTCATCTTCCCACCAGCTTCTTAATTGTAGCCATTGAGACCCTTCTAATACTGTTTTAGCCACAGCTTCCCAATCCATAGGGATAAGTAATCTGGAAGTTCCTAAATTTTCAAGCATTCCCAATACATAAGGTGATTGAGGACCATATTGAGATACTGCAGATTTAAGGTCCTTCATAAATTTATACTCTATTGATGTATATTGAACATCAATTAAATGAGGATTCTGAGGATTTTGTTGTTTTAAGATGGGGAGTAATTGTGGAGGATCAGTAAGTCCACCAGGTGGCGCTAAAAGATCATCGTCATCACATAACGTTGTAGGAGGAAAAGTAAAAAGTCATTTTTCCAGTCCCACATCAATCTTTGGTTTTGCTATTGGATATGCAGAGGCATAATTAAGAGCAGTAGGTTTAGTAGACGATTTATGCTCTTTAATTTTCACCTGTTTTATAAACTTTTTCCTTACTTCTTTTATTTGTGGCTCACCATCAGACTCACTGTCTATATCCTCATCATCTAATTCTGAAGATTTGTTCTTATGAGACCTAGGGGGTTCATCTACAAAATCAGATATCTCCTGTCTAACTTCTACTCCTGCCCTTGATCCTTTATTTTCTCCTTTTATATGACTCTGAGACCCCTTATCACTGTCATTTTCTAATAGCTGTAAAGTTTGGGTAATAGCGTTGCAAAGCATCCACACTTTCAAAGGTATAGCATTGCCAGATTCATGCTGCCTTTGTAACTGCTTTTGAACAAGTTTCCACTCCCTTAAATTTAATTGCACTTCTGTTTCACATTGAAACCAACCACAATAGTTCTCAATAATTTGAAATAATCTCTTTAAGCTTTTTTGAGAGGCACCTACTCCTATAGAATTTTACAGCCGTTGTAATAATTCTAAATATTGAGCTTTCAGTGAATGAGAATTCCCCATAATAATGCTGAACGTCCCCTTTTTATTACCAGTGACACCCTTTCAGTACTGATAGCTTTTATTAGTTTACATTGATTTAGGAAGTCCCCCTTTTTTCCTGGGGTGATTACCCTTCCTTAGCTGATTGCTTTTACTATTTTACACTGATTTAGAAAGTCTCCCATTTTTCCTGGGGCGATTACACTTCCTTAGCTGATAGCTTTTATTATTTTACACTGATTTAGAAAGTCTCCCAATTTTCCTGGGGCGATTATGCTTCCTTAGCTTTTATTACTTTACATTGATTTAAGAAGTCCCCCTTTTTTCCTGGGGTGATTACCCTTCCTTATCTGATAGCTTTTATTACTTTACACTGATTTAGGAAGTCCCCCTTTATTCCTGGGGCGATTACCCTTCCTTAGCTTTTATTATTTTACACTGATTTACATTACATTGATTTTTATTATTATTATTATTTTTTATAAAAGTTTCCCTTTTATTATTAAATCCTGGGGTGCTTACCCTTTTGGTGCTGATCCTGCCAACTACGCCAGATGTTGGGAATTTATCCACAAAAATGAAGAAATA
Organism: Glaucomys volans; assembly: GCA_020662805.1. Lineage (NCBI taxonomy): Eukaryota > Metazoa > Chordata > Mammalia > Rodentia > Sciuridae > Glaucomys > Glaucomys volans. The sequence goes on along the minus strand of JAJEJO010051182.1, from coordinate 184,480 downwards.
TTCCACAGCGGTTAGCATGCAATAATCATCCTTTATTATTTCCCCCCAACTTATGATTTTAGTCTTTTATACCCCTGCAGACAAAGAAGGCAAAAAGCCAACAGCAGTGAATTCCCAGGCAGAAAAAGGCAAATTGCCAACAGCAATGGCTGGGGCATAAGCACAACAGCCAGATAACTACTCTTTGAACTACACCTTTTTCTAACAAAGCTCAAACAAATCGAAATCTATCCTTTCTCAGGGTTAAAGAAACATTCTTGTTTGCAAGCAATGATCCTTCTCTATCTATAATAAACCTCATGGTAGAAAATCCCGTTTGCAGGCAATTCCCACCATGGACTACAAATGTCTTGTTTGCAAGAACATTTGTAGACAAAACTAAATAATTTGCTCTTGGTAGAAAATCCTGTTTGCAGGCAATTACCACCAAGGACTACGATTTATCTTGTATTCAAAACTGCAGTCTAAACTCCTGATTTCTCTCTTGGCAGAAAATCCCGTTTGCAGGCAGATCCCACCAATGACCACAGGTGTCTTGTTTGTGAGCACACCTGTAATTTATTAGTTCTGACTCTCTACAGGTGCCTTTACTGTTAAAAAGAATTGAGAGCAAAATAGAAATTCAAGGGTAATAATGCATTTTATCTCTCTCTCTTTAATAGTCACACCAACCACATGAAACCAAGGAACGACACACAGATTTCAGATTTTTTTCCTTCTGGGTTTTTCATAGGACCCAGAACTGCAGCCCCTCTTCTTTGGGCTCTTCCTCTCCATGTACCTGGTCACTGTGCTGGGAAACCTGCTCATCATCCTGGACAACATCTCAGACCCCCACCTGCACACGCCCATGTACTTCTTCCTCTCCATCCTGTCCTTTGTGGACATCTGCTCCACTTCCATCATCATCTCAAAGATGCTGGTGAACATCCAGGCACAGTGCAAGGACATTATCTATGCAGGTTGAATCACTCAGATGTGCTTTTTTCATATACTTTGTAGGACATGACTTCTTTTTCCTGACTGTGTTGGCCTATGACAGGTTTGTGGCCATCTGCCACCCCTTCTACTACATGGCCATCATGAATCCCCAGCTCTGTGTGCTGCTGGTTCTGATATGCTGGACCCTGAGTTTTCTGAATTCTCTATTACAAAGCTTAATGGTGTCCTGGCTCTCCTTCTGCACAGACCTGGAAATCCCCCACTTTTTCTGTGAAATCAATCAGGTGGTCCAACTTCCCTGCTCTGACATCTTTCTCAATGAGGTGGTGATGTATCTTGCAACTATGCTTCTGGGTGGTTTTCCCCTCACTGGCATCCTTTACTCCTACTCCAAGATAGTGTCCTCCAACTGTGCAATCTCATCAGCTCAGGGCAAGTACAAAGCCTTCTCCACCTGTGCCTCTCAGCTCTCTGTGGTCTCCTTATTTTATGGCACAAGCCTAGATGTGTACCTCAGTTCTGCTGTGACCCAAAACTCACTCTGTACTGCAGCAACCTCCGTGATGTACACTGTGGTCATCCCCAGGCTGAACTGCTTATCTACAGTCTGATGCATAAGGACATCAAGTGTGCTCTGAGGAGATACCTGTGAGGGTGGTTATAGAGAGTAACTTCCTTTCTTTGCCTGGTGGGTCCTCTTAACATGATGTTCTCCAGTTCCACCCAAACTGTGGTGAGTGACAGCACTCTATCCTTTCATTGACTGAATAATATTCCACTATGTGCTGGTACCACATATATCTTCCTGCTCATATATCAGGGGAAACCATGGTTAGTTTCTTCATCAGTTATTGTAAGCAGGCAGTAAATGTGTGTGTGCAGCGGTATCATAGTTTTTCTTACTCTAACACCGTTTTCTCATTAGTGGAATTTTTGCAACTGAGCAGAAGTTAATGTGCTTTGTTTGTGTCTTGTCTCACAGTTTTCAGTTTCACTGTATGAGTCTAAGGGTCTCTTGGTTCTAGAATTCTCCACAACTCATCCTAAAGTACAGCTGCCATGATGAGGTTCAACCTCATCAACCCCTTCATGAGGCCCCTCATCTACAATCCGTGGAATAAAAAGATGAAGCTAGCCTAAAATATTGTTTGGAGAGAAAGACTACATGTGGTCCCAGGATGGGAAAGTGATTCTGATGACCAAGCTCAAAGCTTCAAAGCCAGAAAATGTGACTCTCTGGTCGGGTCAGGGTGGAAGGAGAACCTGGCTCTTTCCATTTACTTCCTGCAGTTTCCTCCTCTGTCTTCATTAATATTCTGCTCTCTCTGATTCTCATCAGTTTCTTTCTTTGGCCACCTTCCTGCTTTCCTGCAGTTATTCTTTGTGTTGCATCAGAAAATACTTGATAATTCCTCTTTAGTTTAATACAATATTTTTGCACCGTTATTAAATCATATGCAGGACCAAGTTAAGGGACTGAGTAAAGCAACCAGTTGCCACTGAGTGACAGGGAATGTGACAAGGAGAAGGCAACTCTGGAACTAAGCCCAAGAGTTAGGAATATACTTCCTGGTGAGTCAAATTGGCCCTGGGAGAACCAGCATGACAGCCTAGGGAGGAAGAAACTCCCATGATAGATGGATGGAAGGACATGGGGATGGAAGGGGGATGGGGAATGGGGAGATGGGGTATGGATGGGGGAATAGGAGGAGGGGCAAGGAGGAATGAATAGAAGGGAAGACATGTAAGAAAGCAAACATCAGAAAGTAACGTGCAGATGCATGGTGATTTAGAAGGGCTGCCAAAGGCATAATTCTTCCACTTCAGTGTGAATTCTGGAACTTTATTAATAAAGTGCTGGGAAATGACCACTTGGCTGTTTGGGGGAAGATATATTCTTTTTCTTAGTTGAAAACAGATTCTGTTGAGAATGTATGTTGGGAGATGTCTCTGGACAATCATGTGCTACACGCATGAACACACACATACACACACACACTCTTGTGACAAATTTGACAGATTGCTGTCGACAGTGTGGATCACTGTGAGAATGAGGCAGTCCTGGAGCCCAACCTGGAGGTGAGCTATCCTTGTCTTCATAGGCATGTATGTCTAAGAACTACTGGCCACGCACTGTTGGGGGCAAGGACATGTAGATCACTGCTGTCATAGAAGTGGTGTATGGAATAGAAATCCTGAAAAATGGATGGGGGAGGAAGGAGAGAGGGAGGTGGAACAATGGGTCAGAGAGAGGGTGAATGTTCTAGTCTTCTATAGCAAGCAAGGTGAATACAGCTTATAATTGTTCTTTATATATTTTCTAAAAAGCTGGAAGGGAAGGGGTGGAACATTCTCAACACAAAGAAATGGCAAATGTATAGGAAGCTCAAATTGACAATTGTCCTATGTATGTCAGTACATATTTTATACATGTATTGAATTACCACAATGCATACTCCATAAACATGGATAATATTTACGTATCAATTGAAAAATTTAAAAAATCTCAGCATTTTAAAATACACCAGCTATTCCCCTAAACCAATGTCAAAGCTCTATGCATCACATTTACCAGATCCTTATCCAATATGGAGAAAGAAAAATCACTCTATCACCTGTCCCCTCTGGCTTCCAGTCTCACCCAGCATGGGGAGAGCTGAGAATACTTCCAAAGAACACTGTCCAGATAATAAGAAGATGTGAACCAATTCTTAAAAAATGCAATTCATCAAAACTCACAGAATGAAAACCAGGTCGCTTAATGACCCTACATTTATTAAGGAAATAAATCAGAATTACTCACCTTACACATGAGAAAGCAGCAGGTCCTAGTGGGTTTACAGGTGAATTCTACCAAACACTTCATGGGAAAATATCTCATTCAGTACAGTGTTCTACAGAAACCTGAAGCAGGGCACCACGCCCTAATTCAATTTGTGAAGTCAGAATTACTCTGTGCCACACCATTCAAGGAGCATTCTGTATTTTGCCCTTTTATGCACAAGATTTTGACAACTTAGTTTTAATTCATCATGATGGCACGAAAGTGTTGGTGTGTGTATTCCTTAATTTAGTGCTTGATGCTGCGTTCAGTGTTGCTTACTGCATTTATTTTGAGGTCACTCATCTTAACCTGGTTCCATTCCCCACTATACTTTTATGTGTCACCTCTCTCTTTCTTTAATTTTATTCTATGGAATGGGCAAACGTTCATACAGTGCTGTGAAAGTAAAAGTGAATGAAGCAGGAGAAGTCTGCCATTTTGGATCCTGTTCCATGATGCCAAACAGAGTCTGCACCTGGTAACAGCTGTGTGATGTGCTGTGATGTGTAGGGAAGAGTCATGGGCAGGATTATATTCAGTGTAAAAGGTTGAATGTCATGACCTGTGCAGGATTTTATAGAATATGGCCTTGGCATCTTAGAGGAAGACCACAACCAGGACTAGAGTGGGCCCATTGGATTTATTCAAAGATTTCACAACAGAAAGGTCAGAAATAATGTAGAAATTGAACCTCACAAGAAAATGGGGAGAGGGCCTGCCTGTGCTGCTTTCCATACAGTGCCTAGTGGTATTAATCTTTCTATGTTCTGATTTTTTCACAGAATGAGAAATTTCAATTGTTTTTTTTTTTTTATTTAATTTTGATATATTGGACACAAATGGAGTATGGCTATTGTTTCTCTGGTTGTACACAAAGTAGAGTCACACCATCTGTGCATTCATACATGCACACAGGGCAATTGTGTCTGTCACATTCTTTTATTATTCTTACACCCCACCCTGACCCCACCCGTCCCATCCCTCTATGCTATCTACACTTCCTCCATTCTTGCCAATCTTCCACCCCACATTATGCATCATCATTCACTTATCAGAGGAACCATTCGGCCCTTGGATTTTTGGGATTGGCTAATCTCACTTAGCATAACAGTCTCCAACATCATCCACTTACCTGCAAGTGCCAGAATTTTATTCTTCTTTATGGCTGAGTAATATTCCATTGTGCTTATATACCATAGTTTCTTTATCCATTCATGTATTGAAGGGCATCTAGGTTGGTTTTAAAATCTAGCACTTGTGAATTGGGCAGCTAAGAACATTGATGTGACTGCATCACTGTAGTAATCTGATTTTAAGTCCTTTGAGTATAGGCCAAGGAGTGGGATAGCTGGGTCAAATGGTGGATCCATTCTCAGTTTTCTAAGGAATCTCCACACTGCTTTCCAGAGTGGCTTCACCAACTTGCACTCCCATCAGCAATGTATGAGTGTACCCTTTTCTCCACATCCTCACCAACACCTGTTGTTGCCTGTACTCTTAATAAAAGACATTCTAATTGTGGTAAGATAAAATATTAACATGGTTTTGATTTGCATTTCTCTTGTAACGAGTGATGTTGAACATTTTTTCATAAATCTGTTGATTTCTTGTAGATCTTCCTCTGTAAAGTGTCTGTTCATTTCCTTAGACCATTTATTGATTGGATTATTAGTGTTCTTGGTGTAAAGATTTTTGAGTACTTTGTGGATTCTGGAAATTCGTGCTCTCTCTGAAGTGTGTGTACCAAAGATTTTCTCCCACTCTGAAGGCTCTCTATTCAAATTTCTGATTTTTTCCTTTGCTGAGAAAAAGCTTTTTAGTTATCCCAATAATTGATTCCTGCTTTTATTTCTTGTACTTTGGGAGTCATGTTAAGGAAATCTGCTCCTTGGCGAACACGATGAAGATTTGGACCTATTTTCTCTTCTATTAGGTGCAGGTTCTCTGGTGTAATTCCTAGTTCCTTGATCAATTTTGAGTTGAGTTTTGTACAGGGTGAGAGATATGGGTTTAGTTTCCTTTTGCTGCATATGGATTTTCAGTTTTCCCAGCACCATTTGTTGAAGAGGCTGTCTTTTCTCCATTGCATGTTTTTGCCTCCTTTGTCAAGTATGAGATACCTGTATTTATGTGGGTTTGCCTCTGTGACCTCTACTCTGTACCATTGATCTCCCTGTCTATGTTGATGCCAATACCATGCTGTTTTTGTTACTATTACTCTGTAATATAGTTGAAGGTCTGGTAATGTGATACACCCTGCTTTGCTCTTCTTGCTAAGAATTGCTTTAGCTATTCTGGGTCTCCTATTCCTCGAAATGAATTTCATGATTGCTTGCTCTATTTCTATGAGGTCTGCCATTGGGATTTTAATGAAATTGCATTGAATTTGTATAGTGCTTTGGAGGTATGGCCATTTTGACAATATTAATTCTTCCTATCCAAGAACGTGGGAGATCTTTCCATCTTCTCAGATTCTCTTTAGTTTCTTTCCTTAGTGTTCTGTAATTCTCATTGTAGAGGTCTTTCATTTCTTTTGTTAGATTGATTCCCAAGTATTTTATTTAATTTTTGAGTGCATCCATGTATGTCAATCAAATTCTTCTCAATTTTAGGAACCAAATAGACCAAAACACAATAATACTGGGGGATTTAACACTCCTCACTCACAGTTGGACAGATCTTCCATACAAAATTGAACAAAGAAAGCATAGAACTCAGTGACATGATCGCTAATTTAGACTTAACACACATATATAGAATATTTCATCAAAAAGTGAATACACTTTCTTCTCAGCAGCTCATGGAACCTTCTTTAAAATAGACCATATGTTATGCCACAAAGCTACTCTTAGGAAATACAAAAACATAGAGATACTACCTTGTATAGTACCAGATCGTAATGGAATGAAATTAGATATCAATGATAAAGTTAAAAACAGAAACTACTTCAAGACCTGGAGATTAAATAGCATGCTATTGAATGATCCATGGATACCAGAAGACATTAGGGGGGAAATTAAAAGATTCTTAGAGGTCAATGAGAACAAAGATTCAACATATCAAAATCTCTGGGATACTATGAAAGCAGTACTACGAGGAAAGTTGATTGCATCGAGTGCATTCAACAAAAGAATGAAAAGTCAACAAATCAATGACCTCATATTACAGCTCAAAGTCCTAGAAAAAGAGGAACAGACCATTACCAAAGGTAGTAGAAGACAGGAAATAAGTAGAATCAGAGCTGAAATCAATGAAATTGAAACAAAAGAAGCGATCCAAAAAATTGACAAAACAAAAATTTGATTTTTTGAAAATATAAAATTGATAAACTCTTAGCAACGCTAATGAAGAGTAGGAGAGCAGAACTCCAAATTACTAAAATTTGTGATGGAAATAGAAATATTACAACAGACACTATTGAAATACAATGCATATTAAGAAGTTATTTGAAAAATTTATACTCCAACAAAATAGAAAACCTGGAAGACATCAACAGGTTCCGGGCATATGAGCCACCCAAACTGAATCTCGAGGACATACACAACTTAAATAGATCAATTTCAAGCAATGAAATAGAGGGAGTCACCAAAAGCCTACCAACAAAGAAAAGTCCAGGACCAGATGGATTCACAGCCAAGTTCTACAAGACCTTCAAAGAAGAGCTCATTCCAATACTCCTCAAAGTATTTTAAGAAATAGAGGAGGAGGGAACCCTTACGAACTCATTCTATGAAGCCACTATCACCCTGGTACCAAAACCAGAGAAGAACACATCGAGGAAAGAAAATTTCAGACCAATATCCCTAAATGAGCATAGATGCAAAAATTCTTAACAAAATTTTAGTAAATCGCATACAAAAACATATTGAAAAGATAGTGCACCATGATCAAGTGGGTTTCATCCTTGTGATGCTAGGTTGGTTCAATATCCGGAAATCAATGAATGTAATTCACCATATCAACAGACTTAAAATCAAGAACCACATGATTATTTCAATAGATGCAGAGAAAGCATTTGAAAAGAACAGCACTCCTTCATGCTCAAAACACTAGAAAAAATAGGGATAGTGGGGACATTCCTTAACATTGTAAAGGCCATTTATGCCAAGCCCACAGCTAACATCATTCTAAATGGAGAAAAATTGAAAGCATTCCCCCTGAGAACTGGAACAAGGCAGGGATGCCCTCTTTCTCCATTACTCTTCAACATTGTTCTTGAAACTCTAGACAGAGCAATTAGACAGAACAAAGAAATTAGAAGAATATGAAAAGGAAAAAAAGAGCTCAAACTATCCCTATTTGCTGATGACATGATTCTCTATTTAGAAGACCCTTAGAATTCCACCAGAAAACTTCTGGAACTCATACATGAATTCAGTAGAGTAGCAGGATATAAAATTAATGCTCATAAATCTAATGCATTTTTATTTGTAAGTGATGCATCCTCTGAGAAATTAGGAAAACTACCCCATTCACAATAACCTCCATTAGACTCTTTATTTTTAACCTTCAGTCCATGAGAGAAGATGCACAGTTTTTGTCTGTAGCTACCTTGTTCTTTTACAATGCCCTCCAGTTCCATGCATGTTGCCACAAATGACAGGGTTTCATTCTCTGTGGCTGAATAGTCATCCACTGTGTACACATAGCACATTTTCTTTAGCCATTAAGGAAAGGTGAGGGAGGTGATGAACACTAGTTAGATTGCTAGCTTAGCATCATTGACTATTTCCACAATTGTGGGTAGCCAACATCTCTAGGACCTGCTGGTTTCCTTTCCTTGTTATAGTGTTAGCCTCCTGCCTGTGATGGATCCCCATAATTTAGCCCAACATTCCCATCATGGAAGATGGGCATAGGGACAGTGGCTGTCTCTGTGTCATTTTTTAATTACTGCTTGTTGATCTACAATGATCTGAAAGAAGTTCGATTAAAATGATTAATGAAAAAAGCCAAGGTTAAGCAAGCTGTTTGTAAGCAGTCCATACTTTGACATTTCTCTTTTCCACTTGACCTCATATTTCTTTCCACGTTCTCCCACCTGAAAATATGCTGTCATGAGAGTTTCTTTGCTTCAAGTGACCCTTGTGACATTCTAATACAAGCAGCTAAATAAAAGGGACTGGAATCAAACTGGCAGTGTGAAGTTCTCCAATTCATTCTAGACATTCCAGTTTCATGTAGGGGCACAGCTGACTTCAACAACGCAGCCTGTTTTCAAGATCAATGTAGAAAGATCAATGTATTCCATCTAATGGAATAAACAGACTTGGGGCAGTAAGATGCTGACATACAGCTTTCTCATGTCATTGCCCTGTCTTCTGTTGACAGGTTATGGAAGAGGGCAATGCAGATGAGAGTGTGATCTAGAAATGTGCCTTTAAAAATGGATTTTTAACTTAGTCCATTACAGAGGTGCATAAGATTCAGGTTCATTTTAAAACAAGGATGAAAGCCTGAATTAAAATTGGCTCCTATTCAGTCCCCTGACCTTTTACTTTCCTTCTCTCCTCTCTTCCCTGTTCTCTTACTCTACTCCAGAGATCTTTCTTTTTATTTATATTTTAATAATCAGTGCATTATGGATATAACTCAAGTGAAATTCACATATGCACATTGGAAATCTCAGTCAGGTTCATTTTCCCATTCTTAACTCCCCCTTCTCCCCCTCAATACCATTACTCTACTCCTCAGATCTCCTTTCTATTTTCATGCTATCCCCATGCCCCTTAGTTTTCTATTCTTTTTTTTTTTTTTTTTTTTTTTTTTTTTGTCCCTTATTTTGCTCTAGTTTCTGCATGTGAGAGGAAACACTTGACCTTGACTCTCTGAGTCTGGCTTATTTCACTTACCAGAAAATGCCATAATTTCCATCTTTGTGGCCAAGGAAAATTCCCCTGGGTACATACACCACAGTTTCTCTATTACTTTGTCTGTTGACAGGCACCTGGACCTGTTCATAGCTTGGCTTCTGTGAATTGAACTGCCGTAGTCATTGCTGTGCCTCCATTTTTGTACTATGCTGATTTTAGATCTTCTGGATGAATTCCAAGGAGTAGGAGAACTGGGTCATAAGGTGGTTCCATTCCTAGTTTTTTGTGGAATCTCCATACTTCTTTACAGAGTGGTTTCTATAACTTGCAGTCCCACCAAAAATGTGTGAGTGTACCCTTTTTCACACACACTCAGCAGCCTTGATTATGACTTACATTCTTGGTATTTGTCATTCTGACTGGAGTGAAATGAAATATTAGGGTAATTTGATTTGCATTTCCTGATTTCTGGAGATGTTGGACATTTTTTTCATATAATTATTGTATTGATGGGGCATTTGTGTTTCTTCTTTTAAGAAGTGTCTCTTTAGTTCTTTTGCCCAGTTAAATGTTGAGTTATTTGGATTTTTTTCATGTGTGCTAATTTTTTATGTTCTTTCTATATTCTGAATATGAATCCCCTGAGAATCAGGTGGCAGCGATCTTCTCCCATTGTGCTGGGTTTCTTCTCATGCTCTTAATTGATTCCTTTGTTGGACAAAAATGTTTTAATTTGATGTTGTTCTATGGATTGTTGGTTTTATCCCTTTAGGGTCTTGTTAAGAAAGTCAATGCCTGTGCCAACATGCTGGAGCACTGAGCCTACATTTTCTTGTAGCAGTTGCAGAGTTTTTTGTCTAATTCCTACATCTTCGATCCACTTTCAGTTCACTTTTTCACAGGGTGAAAGATAGGGATCTGCTTTCATTCTTCAGACCCAGCTTTCCTATCATATATATATATATATATATATATATATATATATATGATTTTTGCCTTCTGTAGAATCAGTTAAGTGTATTTGAGTGGGTGTGTTTTGTGTCTTCCATTCTATTCCATTGATCTTCATGTCTGCTTTGATGCCAAGGTCATTCTGGTTTTGTCCCTCTACCTCTGTAGTATTATTTGGGGTCTAGTATTTTGACGCCTCTGGCATTGCTATTTTTTTTTTAATCAGGATTGCTTTGGCTATTTTGGGTCTCTTATTCTTCCAAGTGAATTTGAGAACTATTTTTTCTATTTCTGTGAAAAGTGTCATTGGTCTTCTGATGGTACTTGCATTGAATACATATGTGGCCTTTTCAACATTAGTGATTCTGCCTATCCAAGAGCATGGAGGGTCTTCCCATCTTCTAAAGTTTTTTTTTCAATTTTTTCCTTCAGTGTCCTATTGTTTTCCTTGTAGAGGTCCTTCAACTCTTTTGTTAGATTGCTTCCCAATATTTTATTATAAATGTTTTGTTCTACTTCTTTTAATTTCTTTTTCAGCAAATTCAGTGTTGCAGTATAGGAAAGCACTTCAACATCTCGTATCCTGTTAATTTGTTGAGTTTATTTATCAGTTCTAAAAGTCTTTTGATGGACTTTTTTGGGGGTCTTCTGCATACAAGCTCATTTCATCAACAGATAATTCGACTTCTACTTTTCTATTTATATTCCTTTAATTTCCCTCGCTTCCTTTATTGCTTTGGGTAGAGTTTCAAGGACTCTGTTGAATAGGAGTGGTGAGAATGGACATCTTTATCTTACTTCTGATATTAAATGGAATGCTTTGAATTTTTATCTATTAAGTATGATGTTGACCTTGGGTTTGTCATATCTAGTCTTTGCCATGTAGAGATAAGTTCCTTCTAACCCTAATTTTTCTAGTGTTTTAAACATGAATGGCTACTAGACTTCTGTCAAATGCCTTTTGTGCCTCTATTGTGATAATCATGTGGTTCTTGTCCTGAAGTCTGTTTATATGATGAGTTACATTTATTTACTTGTGTATGTTCATCCAACCTTGTATCCCTGGGATGAAATCTACTTGATAATGGTGCAATATATTTTAATGTGCTTTTATATGCAGTTGGCTAATATTAAGAATTTTTGCACTATATTTATCAGTGATATTGGCCTGAAATTTTCTATTCTTAATGTGTTTTCATCTTATACTTGCTTCATAGAATGAATTTAGCAGTGTTCCCTCCTCTTCTATTTCATAGAATAATTTGAGGACAATAGACATTAGTTTTTCTTTAAGTGTTATAGTATGACTGAGAACTCATCTGCTCCTGGTTGTTTTTCTCATGAAAGAGTTTTAATAGCTGTTCCAATTTCATTCTTTTATATTGGTCAATTTACGTTTTATATATTCTCCTAGTTCAATTAGCATTAGGTTATATGTCTTTAGGAATCTGTCTAACTAAAAAATACTATTAATCAAATGGACCTATCAGATATCTACAGAATATTTCATCCATTGACAATTGAATTCACTTTACTCTCATGGCACATGGAACATTCTCTGAAGTAGATCACATATTAGGGCACAGGGCAAATATTACCAAATATGAAAATATAGAGATAATTTCTTGCATCCTATCAGATCATAATGGAACATAAGAATCAATGACAAGGTAAAAATAAAAACTATTCTAACACCTGTAGAGATAATGCACTTTTAAATGAGTAATGGATTGAAAAAGATATCAGGGAAGAAATTTTAAAAATCATAGAATCAAATGAGAAGAGAGATACAACATCTCAAAATCTCTGGTATGGTGTAGCCATTCTAAGAGAGAAATCTGTAGTAACTAATTACTACCTTTAAAAATTGGAAACAAATAATGAATGCAATCTTACATATCAAGGTCCTTCAAAAAAAAAAAACCAAAACCAGAAAACAAAGAAACAAAAAAAATGATCTCTAGAATCAGTAGACAGAGAATAAAATCAGAGTAAAAATTAAGATAATTGGATATAAAAAACACAAACGATTTAAGAAATAAAGAGTTGGTTCTTTGAAAAGATAACAAGATTTAGAAAGTCTTAGCCAAACTCTCCAAAAGAAAGAGAAAGAAGACCCCAATCAAAGCACTCAGACATGATGTCACCATTGACACTACTGAAATCCAGAGGACCATCAGAAATTATTTTTAACATTTATATTCTAATAAGCTAGAAAATTGTGAGGCTGTTGATGGAAATGTGGTGTTTGCATGAGTGAGTACATTCCACTTCCTCCCTTCTGCACCAACCCACACTCTTCTCTGTTCTTCCCAAAGTCCTGGCTTGCTCTATTCACAAAATTTCACCAATAACAGTAGCGTGATTAGCTTCTATCCTCCTATGTGTTTTCTCTCTTCTGGACTCTTCTCATATTTTCTTCTCCACCCTGAGAATTTCACTAGCCAGGGGCAATTCCAAAGGCTTTTTCTACCTGTGGGTCTTGGTTCTTGGTGATCTCCACCTTGCTCTAAGGCACTGGATGTTGGTTAGCTTTATAGTATTATAACAAAATGCCTGAGATGATCCACTTCTAAATAGGATAGGTGGTTTGGTGCTCACAGTTTTGGAGCATCTACATCATGATGGTTGACCCCAAGACTTTGGACACATGACAAGGAGCACATGGTGAGGGGTAGGGTGTATGTAGCAGAATAAAATGTGTTCACCTCATGGAAGAGAAAAAGAGGAAGAGATTGGGGTTCCACAAACTCTTTCAAAGGCCTATCCCCAATAATCTAGGACATCACACTAGACCTCGCCTCTTTAGTTTTCTGTTATCTCCCAATTTCAATAAGCCAGGGACCTTGCCTTTAACACGTGGGCCTTTCCTATTTTCGGTAGCCCTTCTGTCCTCTAGGACACGTTTGATGGTGGACTGAGTGATATGCACCATGGTCACCCCCATGCTGAATCCCTTCATCTGCAGTCTGAGGAGCAGGGAGGTGAAAAGGTCCTAAGAAGGCACCTCAACATGATGGTGCCTCTGAGTGAAGGGGCCCCAGCAAGACCCTCCTGAGTGGTTATGTGCCTGACACTGAGGGCTGGAGAGCCTGCCTCCTTCACCCAATCTTTGACCACTTCTGTTTTTAAATGTTTTAAGGAATTTCTTTACATGTTTTACATGTTCTAAGGCAGATCCCTTTGGGGTCCTTCTCTACCCTACCTACTTTTCATCAGGTTATCAATTGAATCACCTTTACTTTTCAACCAGTAATGTTAACTTTTAAAAAATGTTTTAGTTAGTGGATTATATTATTCATAATACTGGTATTCACTTTGACATCATCATACATGGAGAATAATTTGCTGAACTTAAGTCCCCAGTAACTCCTCATTCCTTCCCCTTCTCCCTGCCTAACTTTCCCTTCCTTTGCTCTACAGGTTTGAGGAATGAAGTTGACCAAATTATGCTATGTACACATACGAATATACCACAGTTAATTTCTCACCTTTATGTATGTCTACAAAGCACCAATTAAATACATTAATAGAGTAATTTTAAATTTTTGGGGGGGTAGCAGGGACTGAACTCAGGGACACTCAGTCACTGAGCCACACCGCCAGCTCTATTTTGTATTTATTTAGAGACAGGGTCTCACTGATTTGCTTAGTGCCTTACTTTGGCTGGGACTGCTTTGAACTCCATCCTCCTTCCTCAGCCTCCAATGCTGGTGGAATTACAGGCATGTACCACTGTGCCCAACTGAAGTTTAACTTGTAATTTGTTCAGTCATGGCAATTTTTCACTCATCTAGAGTAATGAATTTTTAAAAATTATTTTAATAAATGAAATCCTGCATATTTAATTCATATCTTCAGGAGAGTTGTATTGTGCTTCTGTGGAAACATTACCTTGCATTCAATTAAAAGATTTTCTTCCTTTTTACCTGGTTTCTCTCCTTTCACTCATACTCACTTTAATGAACTTTTCTCCTCACACACAACACGGTCTCCTTGAAATTCAGTGCTGTGTTTTACTCTGTGTGCATCTGTAGTGTCTAGCATAGTTCTCTGTGAGGCTGTGTGAATAGGGCCACTCTCTTAGGTCTCATGGTAAGTGGCTTCTAAAGAATATTTCTGAAGCAGTTGAAGCTCAAATGACGTAAAAACCTTCTCATTTAAACCCCTACATTTGGAATTCTCCCCAAAAGAGAAATGTTCTGTCACTGGGTGTGCAGGGCTAGGAATGAACTCCAAAGTAGTTGTTCTTAAGGTCCCTTAATTATTTAGTGCAAATTTCTTAGTATATTCATGAAATTGAGCACCTTTTTGCCATTTATGAGTTATTTGTATTTATGATCCTAAATCACAGGCTTATGTATTTCCATCACTTTTCTTAAGATTTAAAAAATTCCAACTGGTTTCAAATAATATGCATTGGTCTTGTTTGCTACTTTGGATTAAATTTAATTATAAAACGTTTACTAAAATGTTGGATTCTGTCATAAACAATATATTTCTCTGAAGTTTTTTTAATTTTTTTAATTTTTTTAATTTTTTTTTTTTTGCTTTTTACTGTTATAACAATATTTATGTGGCTTGTCATCACAAGCTGATGCATCTGTACAACATCTAGTGATCACAGCAGTCCTGCTATGACAGGCTGGATCTTCTTTCAGTGCATTACCTCAGCAGTGGATTTTCTACATTTCTTCCACATTTGAGGCTCTTTGCATTTACTTTAGCTTCTTCAGATATTCCAGGGTAAATTCCCTATATTCAGTTTGTTAGAAATCTTCCCAAGTAGACTTCACTTGGAGATATGTATCAGATAATCATTCTTTTCCTCTTTTCCCAGTGATTGTGGTAGAGACTGTGGAATATGAAGCTGAGTAAGAAAACAGAACTCTGAAAAGGAGAAGAAAAATCATTGATCAGTCAAGAAGCACTGCTTAGTAAAGGTTCAAATCATCAGGAAGAGCAATTAGATGCTGATGCCCAGAGGCATGAGGGACCCACAGTGCAATACTGTATTTCTGGGATTTCTTCTCACGCAAAATGACACAAGATGTTTCATTTTCTAGTGTGGTTTCTTCATGGAAGGAGTACAATGATTCATTATGGCTTTTAAGATCAACAAGAGAAAAATAAAATATTATGATCGATGCTATTTGAGGAAAAACTATTCTTCAGAAGTCCTTTATGACCCCTGAGAGAAATGGGAATTACAATAATTCCAATACAATTTTGAATATAACTTTGAGTCAATACAGAAATGATAGAGGGGAACACAGTTTAGATATCAGAGAAAGCATGAAGCTTAACACATAGATTGAATAATTTGTAGAGAAGTTGAAGCATAATCTAGAAAGTAAAGAGAATGAACAAGTGGAACTTCTACAGTTTGATCAAAATAATTTGATTTTTGACTCTAAGTTTCTGAGCCCTGCAATCAACAGAGCTGATGCAAACAATTTGGAATCCCAAAGGTAGGGAAAAAGGTAAAACAAAAAAACATATTCATCATCAACAGAAGGGAAAGAATGTCAGTGTGGAACCGTTAGTTTTCCCTTTACCTAGAAAATAAATTTTATTTGCTGTCCATGTGAAGACCCTGAATGAGAGAAGGAATTGTGAAATATTTGTTTAATGAACTCTCACTGCAAAGAAGTATTTGTATTAGTCTTATCTTTGTAATGAATAGAGAAACAGGCTCAAGTAGACTCCATGTTCAAAACTGAAGAGGAAAAGTCCTCAGCTTCATGCCTGTCCCTCCACACCTAAGGCACAGTTTTCTTCCTCCTTGTTGGAGAATCTCCTTGCAATTTTGTAGGAAACACAGTAGGCAACCTCCTCATCAATCTCATCCATCTGCAGCTCCCTTCCTCTCAACAATGATCTACACACTACAGAGACGAAGAAATACTCCCTGTGAAACACATTTAATATATTGCAAATGAGTTAGTCAAAGATGCTGATGCAGTGACTTTCAGCTCTGTGCTTGGCTGGCTTGGTGATCAGGAGATCTTAGGTAATTTTTTTCAGCTTCCATTCTTGCTGGACCATTCAAAAAATACATACTGGGCTCTTGGACTCACCTGGATGCTGTCTCTGAGAAGAACCTCCCAGTGGAAGTCTAGACTCCTCACTGATTGGTTTAGGATATAGACTGAAATTCTGCTCCCAGATGAAGGAGTGAAGCATTGGTCCCTGGCCTGACTCAGGACTCAAAGGAAATGGCTAGGTCCCGTTCAATTCAAGACTGTATCCTCTGAGTGACATCAGAGGGTCTATTTTAACTCCCCTTGTCTGCTTATTAGGCACAATCCCTCCACTTGCTTCAGTCTCTGGGAACTTGATGTCCCTGAGGGATGCTTGTTAGAGCAGAAAGGAACTTTTCCTGCTCTATAATCCCAGGAGATCTCCTTAGAAATCTAGAGTTTCTTGTTCCTTCTCCACAAAGTCTTTTGGTGAAGCACTTTTGATACATTCTTATTTATAATTTCCTCCAAGTCAGAGGTAACTCACCCTTAGTCTTTGGAAACCCAAAGCACTGGCTTGTAGAAAGGACACATCTCCTGATGTCTTCAGAAAATGGCTATTCCCCCTTCATCAAGGGAGAGGGCTATGTTCATTCATTATAAAACCATCAAAAGTTACCATAACCCATTACTTCATGAGGCTTTTTACAGAACAGGTAAGAATGTTCATGTTTGGAACAAAAGCTAAGAATTGTCATTAATGAAACTTTTGATAATAAGAAAGAAAATATTTAGATAAAGTTATGGTTGTTCTGCTCTTTAGCACTGAGCCTGGGGTCCATCACCAGAGACAATGCAGGCTTTCTGAGGTTTTCTCCACCCTGAAGGCCTCCATCCACCTCAGTCCTGATCTTAGGTGTTCAGCAGCACAATTTCTGCCTGAACAATTTCACTATTGCCCTTGTATTCATCCTTCATGACAGAAAATCAAACTTAGAGTCCTTGGCTCTTTATATACAACCTTGGTAGATTCCCCCTCTTCATGGAGTTTCTGAGTGAACTAAGTCATAGATTAAAACTCAGAGGAAATGACCTTCCCAGAGCAGATGTTCCACAGACAGGAGCCATGTGACCATCAGCTTGCTCCTCATTTGCTCAGCTCACTGTGACATCACAAGGGTCTCCTGGCACAGGAAGTGAGTCCAGCATTCCCTGGTTCCTGGGAGAAAGGGAGTGGTGGAGGTTACATCCTCCCAGAGTCCAGACAGGCAGCTCTGAGCCTGCATCCACCGGCCTATGCTGTGTTGGACTCTCAGGTGTCATCTCTGACCCAATCATGAAGGCTCCAAATAGGCACAGTAAGGATTTTGGACACTTTTACTCTGTGTTAGTATGGTCAACTCTTGAGAACATCTATAAAGATGATGTATCTAGGTATATCAAATTATTCATTATGTTCTCATTTGGTGGTGTGGATGCCTGGGAGCTGTGGGTTTCTGTTTCCTGCTCAGATTTATAACACATGTTGCCACCTCAGGAAAAGATAAACATCCAGATTTCTACTGAATATCTATTACTTTCCCATCATCTTAGTGCCAACAACTGGGGAGTTGGGGACTGTTTGGAGGGCTTACTTTTAAGCTCTCATAGTTTTCATCATCCAAATTTTGACCTACAGAAAGGAAAGATAATTTTTAAAGAGAGAAAAATTGGACTTCATTAAAATTGTATGAGATACTGGCATGGTGGCACATACCTATAATCCCAGGAACTGAAGAGGCTGAGGCAGGAGGATCTCAAGTTCAAAGCCAGCCTTGGCAACGTGATGAGGCCCAAAGCAACTTAGCTGCTGGAAGCCATATATAAATGATGGGTTTGTTTGAGACAACATAAGGCAGGCAGACTCCTTTTCTGGGAACTCCTGGTTGAAATTCCCCAGTTTGAGAAAGCCCAGATCATGGTGGGGCCCTGCCTTAACTTAGAGTCACAGGTTCAAACACAGCTACCAAGTGTTAGGCATAACCTGCCAAGCCCCAAACAGCCTACTTTCCCGTCAGTTGCCTTGTTCTCCTAAAGAAGCTCCTTATTGATTCCATTATAAATGTTCCATTATAAATAAGACATTGGTGGACTTTTCTCCTTATTAGGATCAGACCCATCAGGTCTATCCAACCCCATCAATGCCCCTGTTTTTGAATATATAATCAATTTCTTTGTCTTTATTTTTTAATATTACTTTTCCAGCTTTTATTTCGAGCCAATTCATACCTCCAACAGTTACCCAATCCCTCCCCATGCAGGACATGGACAGAATCCTGCTTCAAACTAAAATGGACTCAGTGATGTGGCTCAGGGATTAAGTGCCCTTGGGTTTAATCCCTAGTTCCAGAAAAAACATTGTATTAAAATTGCTTAGAATAAATAAAGTGTAAATAGAAGGCATTGATTAGAAACACACACATGTATATCCAACAAAGAATTTAATTTCCCCCTACAAATTGAAAAGAGGAACATGCAAAAATGGCAGTAGATTGAAGACATCCTTTGTAACAGAATATTATCAATTGTCAAAAAGTGCAATAGGTAAACCACCTATATTGAGTCCAGTCAGGGAGACTCAGTGTCCAAACTATGAAACACCCTGTTCCATTGCTCTTGTTGATACTTGTCTGGGCACAGGTCAGTATCATTGTCACCATGAAATCAGCAAGTGCACAGAAGTGTTCCCAGGACTCTCTGCAAGACCCTGAACCTCAGACTTTAGGTGAAGGGGTTCACAATGGGAGTGACCAGAAAGTACAGGATTGGGCAACACCCCTGTCCAGGAGTCATGTGTCTATGTGGAGCTTAGCCAGACCCCCAGGCAGGTTCCATAGAACAGGGATAAACCCAAGAGGTGCGAACCACAGGTGGAGAAGGCTTTATATTTCTCTCCACCTGTAGAGATCCACAGGACAAAAGCCAAAATTTTAGAATAAGAGAAAAGTATCCCAGCAAGAGGGACAAAGCCCCTGATGCCTATTGCCTCATACAACTATTGATGAAGGTATCAGAGCAGGTGACCATGAGGACCTCAGGGAGTTCACAGAGAAATCATGTGGAATGTCCAGAGCTGTGCAGAGAGAAAACCTCACTACACTTCAACTCTCAGGAAGGGCCCCCAGCAATCTGATGAGATGTCAGGAAAAGTAACTGGGCACAGAGCCTGGACCTCCTGTGGACGGTGTAGTACAGGGGACAGCAGATGGCCACAAAGTGGATGGTGGTTGAAGTGAAGTACATGTCCACAAAGGACAGTTTTGGAAGGAAGAAGAACATGGGCATGTGCAGGTGAGAGTCTGAGATGGTGGCCAGGATGATGAGCAGGTTCCCAAAGATCGTCACTATGCAAAGAACTGGAATAACTCAGAGAGAACAGACTAAATACCTGAAGAGAGACCATAAATACCTTGGAAGAGAAATACTGCAATCCCTGTGTGGTTTTCTGGTTCCATGTAAAGTAAACATCTCCAGGAGAGAGGAAGCAGCTAGAGGAAGTAAATAGTCCACAGGCATCTCAGGAATCGAATTTCATGGAGTTGAACCCACTGCTCTGAAGAGAGGAGGCATTGACTTGATGGTGCCTTCTCTACTGTTGGTCAGACTGGGGATTCTCAATGCCACTAAATTCCCCTTTGTTACCACCACTACTTAGACATCCCAGACATAATACCTAATTTGGTATCAAAATTAGAATGGTAACAAAAAGAAAAATACATATAACTGAAGCACAAATCAGTGAGAGACTAGCAAAACAACAAGAAGTTCAACAAACTACCTTTTTGTTTTTTAAACAAAAACACCTTCAACTACAAAAAATATGAAAGACTGAATTAAGTGAAATCAAATGAAAGTGGAGGAATGTTTACTGACACAGCAACAGAAGGAATCCAAAAACTACTATGAAAAATAATATGCCAATACATGGGAACACCTGGGGGAAAGACAATCTGTGGACATATAAAACCCACCAGGAATGAATCAGGAACAAATGGAACATCAGAGCAGCCTGACAGGAGTGGGGAGAATGAATCAGTATGAAGTTCTCCATGTGAGAAACAGGACCAGATGGCATCACTTGAATTCTACCAAACATTTGAAGAGCTAATAGCAAGCTTCTTAAACTTCCCTCCACAACTGGAGATGGGAGCAATTCTAAACTCACTCTGTAAGGTGAACACTACCCTAATACAAATGCCAGCCAAGGTTTCAAAAAACTATAGGGAAGTATCCCTGATGAAGATTGATGCAACATGCTCAACAAAATACTGACAAACCAGATCCAACAGCACATTAAAATGATTACACACCCTTACCAAGTAGCATTTATCTCAAGAATAGAAGGGCATATGTGAGACTTGGTATGTCACCCCAACAGAAGGAAGAACAAAAATGATCTGATAATCTCTTTTCTACATAGATGTAGAAAGAGCACTTGATAAAATTCACATCACTTCATGGAAATACTCTCAATAATTAGGAGCAGAAGAAATGTTTCTCAGCACAGTAAAGGTAACCAGTTACACACCCATGGCTAGCGTCATACTGAATGGGGAAGAGATGAAAGCTTTCCCTTAGGACCTGCAACAAGACAAGGACGCCCACCCTCAGGGGTATTTCTCATAGCACTGGAAGTTCCAGCCAGAGCAAGTAGGTAAGAGAATCAAAGAGGCCATCTAAATTAGGAAAAGTGATCATCAAGTTACTCATTTGCAAAAGACATGATTTTAAGTGTATTTCCCATAAAAATGTAATTATATATAATGGTGGGGTACAGCAATGACTTAAATTATTACATGTGCAGTAATCTAATTAGTGTCATTGACATTTACATTTCTTTAAATATTCATTCTTTCTTTCTTTGTGTGAGAAATCCAAATATCTATTGAGCACTGTGGTACAGATGAGGCAGTACTTAGTGTTTCCATTCTGCCCTATGTTGAGAGTCTAAATCCCAGTGGGCCAGCTGGTTAGGTCACATTCCCATTCTGAACACCACGTGTAGGAATGTAGAATGACATTCATGATGGTGCAGAACACAAAGAATTACTTTCTTTGAAAACTAGCGAAGAATTCTTACATGTTGCTCACCTCAGTTCTACGTCTATAAAAATATCTAACCACAACTTTGAATTATCAAAATATTTTTAGGTACAGGACTAAGTGACTGCTCTTCACATGAAAAATAACCATGGTATTTTTAAGTGTTGATAAAATACTATATAAGCAAGGATGGTAGAAAAAATTTATATATGCAAGATTTTGTGCCAAGGCATAATAATTCACTTTGTTGGATAGAGAAATAGTCCTTTATCTCACAATATGAGGGACTGTGTCCCCAACCCACATCACAGCTTTGTGGGTTCAGAGGACCTGACCATGGCAGGCTCATCCATCTCAGACTTTGGAGAAAACTTGTTTCAGGGTTTGGATTAGGTGTTAGGAGTTCAGTTCTCTGAAAGGCAAAAGATTACATGGAGAAGGAGAAATGAAGAGCAATTGCCCTTGTATATAACCTGGTGTCTTGGAAGCAGAAAATCAGGAAGACAAAATTTCTTTTGGTGCAAAGGAAAGTCCCAGGTGAAAGTGATGTCTCAGGGGTGGACTAACAAGAGATAAAGGCGCCTGATAAGCAGACACACAGAGCTGAAGAGAGCTCCTTGCCCTCTTCCCATGGTGCCTCAACCTTGATTTGCATGAGACATGACTTTTTACTTTTTACTTTGGAGCCTTGCATCTGGCACAAGGACTGATGCATGACGCCTACCTGCTGTCTTGTTTGACAACATAGCTTCAGTCCCACCATCAAACATGCAGTGAAGAATCTTGTTCCATGACACCCTCCATTCAGAACCCATTTAGGTGATTCTAAGAGTCCAACAGGTGCTGTGGGAAGGAATGGGAGAGTCTGGAAGCCAAAAGCATGCACATAGGTAACCTTAGAACCTAACCAGCTGTGCCCAGAGCCCAAAGGTTGCTGTGGTTGTTTGCTGAATTATTGATTTTGCTTTGATGTATTTACCATGCTAAACAGAGGGGTGAACAGTGAGCTCAGCAGTGCATTGTCTTGTTGACAATGACGCTATGGCAAAGGCAGCCCCATCAGAAGAGGGTGTGGAGACTCCCTGTGGTTTCAGTGTAAGTGGAGCCTGTGTCCCAGGACCTTGGCAATTATTTAGGTGGAAAGGAGGAACATCGCTTATCTTTGGAGGAAACCATGATGAAGTGAGGTCATTTCTTATTTCTGAGATGCAGCACCATTTTTATTTGCATATTGATATTTTTATGCTTGTTTTAGTTCTACAAACTAACGATAATGATAATCATAATCATAATGATGCTGACATCATTAGACAGGTGTGAAATATAATTTTCTCTAACTCAGTTCCCAGGACTTCCCCTTTCGCTCCTCCTCCCTCTTCTGTTCCCTTCCCTCTGCTCTACTGATCCCTCTGCTATTTATTTTTAGTGAGAGTCCTGTGGATGTCCTTGATGGTGAGACTCACTGTGTGGCATTGACTTAGGTACATGGAAAGGTGAGGACAGATACATCATGGTTCCTCCCTCCTCCTGAATCTCCTCCCTCCCGCTCCTCCCTCCCCCTCAGTCCTCTCCTCTCCTTCCTGATTTCCTACTTTTATTCAATCCTCCTTTTTTTCCTTATTTTGTTCTTGCATCCACATTAGATTGGCTTTTTATCATGAGTCCATTTTATACATTTATCGATATTACTGTGGAATATTCCAGCTTATTGTTTCCTTATTAACTTTTGGAGTGATTATTTTGGCCACCAAAAATTTTAAATTATATTGAGTAAAATGTGTGTATTTTAGTACTTTTAAGCTTCTTGCCTTATTTTAGATGAGTTCGCCCACTCATGAACTTTACGTCATTTTCTCCATGTTTCTCTCAAACGTGTGGTTTATTTTCATGCTGAGTTTTTAAGATCTTCAGATTTGTTGTAAGAAATGTGAGCAAGAGGTCCTCCAATAATTCTTCTAGACAGAGAGCCATTTAGGCTAGTCTTTTAAGGACATTTCAACATTTTTCCTACTAAATAAAAATACAACCCTGCCTTATTTTCAGTGTCTGTGTATACAGAGGCTGAATTCCCAATTCATTTAACAAATAGTACTGAAGCATCTGCACAATCTAAGGAAACTCTTTTATTATATACCTTTTTGTCTAAGTTTCTGCCTATATAATTGTAAATCATTTTAATCATATCAAACTATTGTTATTATACATCCTCTTTCAAATACTGCTTGAAGCTGTGTTCAATTCTTTTTAACACAGTACATTTAAATAATTCAGATTAGCCCAGTTTTATTTCCCTGCTGGTCTTTTCTATTGCACAAGTTTTCTTTTCTTTAATTTTATTCTAGATTTTGTATGCACATACCACTGTGAAAACAGGAAAGTGTACAGAGCAGGGGATGTCCACTATTTTGATCTTGTCTCATGGGGTCAAAGATGTCAGTACCTTGTTCTAAATGTTCCCCGTGATGCCCTCAGGTATAAGCCACATGCAGGATTTCATTCTCTGTAAAGGATGAACTTGTCATGGTGTGTGCAGGATTTTGTAGAATATGCTCTTCGGGGCCTTTTCCTGTTGACTGAGGATGACAACAGTGACCCAGAGGATGTTTGCTGGGTTTGCCCCCAGAGTTCCAAACAGAAAGCCTGGGAGTAACACAGAAAGATGCCAAGTCAGCCAGTTGGAGAAAAGCCACCTTATCCACCACTGTCCACACAGTGACCAGGTGGTATTTGTTTTTCAGTGTCTGCCATCTTTCATACAATGGCAAATACCAATTGGTTTTCACTGTGGAGTCCAAAGAATGTTGATCTCACAGAAGTGCAGACAGTAGAGATTACCAGAGAGCTGGGAGAAGAAGGAACCAGGAATGCAGAAGAGTTGATAAAGGAGCATAAAGTTCCAGCTGGGCAGCTGCTGTCCTTTTTGGTGATCATTTTCACAGCAGAGTGTCTGTGGTTAACAAATATGAACCATATATTCCAAAGTCACTGGGAGAAGGGGTTTTGAACATTCTCAGCACAATGTGGTGATTAATATTTGGAGTAATGGATATGTTAATTACCCTCATTTGATCTTTGCACAATGCATATATTTCCTAAAATCCCCGTTGTTCCCTTAAATAGTACAATTATTGTCAATTAAAATGAAATGAAAAATAAAATCCAATTAGATCAATTTTAAATGCCACAAGAAAGCATCTTTTCATATTTCATAGAAAAATAAATAAATTTTATTTTCCTTCTTTGAATTTTATTCCTGTCCTGTGAACTTGTTTTTTTCCTATGTAGATGCTCAATCTTCAACTATGTTGTCACCAAAAACATATTATCACATCTGTTTTAGAGAATGTATTGGCTCTTGTGTTATTCTGCTGGTCCTTAGTGGATATCACTGGTCTTGGGATGCAGACAGAGATGGGAAAGTTCTTTCTTCTCTACTGTCTCTCCAGGGCCACCTGAGCTTATTAGATATTCACCCCCATTCAAACCACTTCATTGGCTCCCTGTTTATCATGGAGAGTTCTTATGTTTCCTGGTGGTTTTTCTTGTTGTTCTGCTGAGCTGGGGATGACATCCACGAGCAGTCCTCCTCTTTCCCTTTTCTTTTTCTTTCTTCTTCCTGTGTTGGCATTGGAACCCAGGGCCTTGCACATGAGAGGCAAAGATGCCACCACAGAGCTGCATCTCCAGACTGTTTGATGTTTCCCTAAACACAGGGTAGGAAATGGCCAAAGCAAAAAGGAGCTTCAAGGTATCACGTGTATGGAATAATGAAGAACAGGAATCGCTGGGTACTATTCATCCAACCTTTTGGAGAAAAATAAACTAATACCAAGAGCTTTCCTGTGTACTCCCTTCTAAGTGTGCCCTGGGCATTACAGAAGCCCACTCTTAATATGGCCCTACAAGACCATAGATTGCAGGAGAATTTTAAGTGTGGTGTGTATGCATGTGTGTATGCGTGTGTGTGTGTGTGTGTGTGTGTGTGTGTGCATGTTTGTGTTGGTCTTTGGTTTCATGCTTCAATGCATTGCAAAAGTAACCCATATTTCAGAGATTGGAAAATAAATCAACAGACACATATAACAAAGGGGTGAATTTCCATTCACAAGGCACCTTGGCGATTAACTTAAAATGCAAATGCAATATGTGCCAGAGTCTCCTTGTGTCCTGAGCATTCAGCAGCAATAAGGCCACAGTGTGCCTCATTATTCTCTGACACCAGCTCATGTCCCACTCCCAGTTGCTTATTCCACTGGCCACACTGTCCCTGTTGACCCTGAACATCTGAAACAAGCACCTCCTTCAGGGCCTTTGCACTGGCTTTTCCCTTTCCAGGCACACACTTCTGTAGACATCTCCATGGATCCTCCCCACTCTTCCTGAGTCTCTTTTCTACTGTTGCACTCTGTCTGTCTCTCTTGAACACCCAGCACAAAATAAGACTCCCTCTCCACTGTCTCCCGCACACCTGATTTTGTTTTACCCAGTACCATTTACCTTCCAGCATGCCACATACTTATTCTGTTACTTCTGATTCCTTTCCTCCTCCTCATTAGATAAAGGAACACGTGTTTTTTAACACTGCCTAGACAGTGCCTGGAACATTATCTCCACTAAATTACATTCCTCCAACACATAGAGACAGGTTGAATCCATAATCTCTGGAGGAAAGTTTGAGAATGAGACCAGGAATTCCAAATAAGAGAGAGCAAAAGGATCACTAGGGGAAAGCAGGCTCACACCAGAACTCAGGCACTTGTGTCTAGCTGGTATCTAACTGCAGAGTAGCAACGGCTGCATTCCCAACAGGTCAGCACTGCACTGAAGTTGGGTCACTTCCCTTGCCCTTAGTCTGTCTGTCTGTCTGTCTGTCTCTCTCTCTCTCTCTCTCTCTCTCTCTCTCTCTTGCTCTCTTGCTCTATCTCTCTGCCAATTATATTAAACATGTGGGAATAGAAAATAACAAAGGAATTTCAGAACTCCTCCTTCTGGGATTTTTAGAGGACCCAGAACTGCAGCCCCTCATCTTTGGGCTTTTCCTCTCCATGTAACTGTTCACTGTGCTGGGGAACCTGCTCATCATCCTCGCCACCATCTCAGACTCCCATCTGCACATGCCCATGTCCTTCTTCCTCTCCAACCTGTCCTTTGTGGACATCTGCTTCACCTCCACCACCATCCCAAAGATGTTGGTGAGCATCCAGACACAGAGCAAGGCCATCAGATATGAAAGGTGCATCATGAAAATGCATTTTTCCTGCTCTTTTCTGTAGTAGACACCTTTCTGCTGACCATAATGGCCTATGACCAGTTTGAGGCCATCTGTCACCCCCTGCACTACATGGTCATCATGAAGTCATGGTTTTGTCTGTTGCCGGTTTTGGTATACTGGATTGTGAGTGTCTCACATGCATTATTACAAAGCTTAATGGTGTTGTGACTGTCCTTCTGCACAGACTTGGAAATCCCCCACTATTTCTGTGAACTTAACCAGGTCGTCCACCATGCCTGCTCTGACACTTTTCCTAATGACCTGGTGATATATTTTGTACCTTTGCTGCTGGCTGGTGGACCCCTCGATGGCATTCTTTACTCCTAATCCAAGATAATGTCCTCCATCCATGTAATTTCATCAGCTCAGGGCAAGTACAAAGCCTTTTCCACCTGTGCTTCTCACCTCTCTGTGTTCTCCTTATTTTATGGCATGAGCCTACTTGTGCACCTCAGTTCAGGTGTGACCCATAACTCATGTTCTACTGCAACAGTCTCAGTGATATACAGCGTTGTCACCCCCATGCTGAACCCCTTCATCTACAGTCTGAGGAATAAGGACATCAAGAATGCTCTGAAGAGACTGTGAGAGAGAAAGTATGAAACCATGAGTTGTGCTGAGATTGAAGATGTGCCAGTGATTGCAGGGCTCAGATCTTCAGAACCAGAACCTGGGTCCTTCTCAGCAGGTGGAAACAGAACTAGCTCTTCTGTTTTATTTCTGGAGTTTCATTTCTTTGATTCACTTTCTCCACACAGTTCTATTTCATATTTCACTCAATTGCACTTTCTGCTGTGGATGACATCTGGGCTTCTTTACTATATCATTTTCCAGCCGTTTGGATGTTCTTCCCATCTTTGGAACAGCAACAATTTGGAAGTTTCCACCTAACACAAATGACCCATTTTTACGAGTTATTTCATCTCAAGCAACACATAACATAATTTTTTTTATGTTTGACTAAATGTGGTAATTACTTGTCTTCATGTGCGAAAAAATATGCTACCACTAGGGCTCTGTGTGTAATGTGAGGTGGACTAAGGCTTAGTGACACCTCCTCATCTGTATGTGTCACTCCCTCTTGTGTGGCTCCCTTGACACACATACTGACCACATGGCTTCACACCCAGTTGCTCCCCAGCTGGCCATGGCGATGTGCTCAGGGTCAGGAGCTTCCTCTGTTCAGTTTGGAGTCCATAGTACTTGCCACATTCAGGGGAGTCAGGCTCCAGGGAATTGGCTCAACATTTTACCAGAGGGAATTTAGACTCCAGACAGCATTTCTACATGATGGCAAGGTGGGAATGGTGAGGAAATGAGAGGTGCCTGGGGGTCAGAGGAGTGGCTGTGGCTGTAGGAGAGAGACTCATGGCATCCTTGAGTTGATAGAATTATCATTTATTTATGTTTGATTATCAAGTTTTAGATGCACATGTCACTAGGGTTCAGTGTGATATTTCCCCACATGTATCAGTACATTATTTAAATCCAGCCTCCTTTATCCACCCTCTTCCCTGCTCCTTCCCAACTTCCAGAATCTCTGTTCTGGTCAACACTTTATGCAGCCTTTGTTTCTGGCTTATTTCCCCAGCAAAACGAGCTCTAGGCCATCCATGGTACCACAAAGGCCAGCACTCCTCTGTGGCTGACTAGTATCCCTCTGTGTGAGTCCCTCATTCTCTTCATCCACTTATCTGGTCGTGGGCACTCAATTTGGGTCCAGATCTAGCCTCAGTGAATAGTGCCCTATAAACCCAGGCAGAAGGCATCCCTCTGGCTGCCCATGTCATTCCTGGTCATCAGTGTCAGCATCCTGGCTGTGATGTTCCACTATGACTTTGCCCATCCTGGAAGTTGAGGAGAGGGCACATGGCCATCTCTCATCATTTCCTTAGGACTGCATGCTTATCTACAATGACCTCATAATAAATGTCTAATGAAATGAAAAAGAAACTGAGTCCCTGAGCAAGCTGTTTGCAGCAACTCAATTCCATCATGTTTCCCTTTTCCCATTGAACTCATGACTCCTCTTCAGTTTCCCCACATGACCAGATCCTATTGAGGTCCCTCCTGTGCTTCAAGTGGAACTTATCTTCTTCTAATCACAGAAGCTCAATAAGAAAGACCATAATCAAGCTGAGATGTGCCTGTCTCCACACAGGTGCACAACCAATCTTGTTTTCCAGATTGATGTATACAGTTGGCCAATGGAGTAAACAGACTTGGGACAGTAAGGACACTGATGTCCAGCCTTCCATGGTTATCACCCTCCACTGTTGACAGGTTAAGGGAGAGGGCAGTGCAAGTGGACACCTGATCTAGAAATGAGGTTTTTACATAAGTGAACACATCCCACCTCTTCCTCCTGCACAAATGTGAACATGCCACCTTGTTCTGGATCTTCCCACATTCCCAGCTGCCCTGTCCAGATGACTTCACCAGTGACAGCTGAGTGCTTAGTTGCTGCCATCCTGAGCTTCTGCTCCTAGTGTACCTTCTTCCCTCATTTTCAGGTTTTCTACCCATCCTGAGCATTTCTTCAGCCTGAACTTTGTGCTAGGGCTTTTCCACTTGGAGGTTTCACCTCTTGGTGGCCTCCTGTCCTGTGATACTGGCTATGTTAGTCAGCTTTTCATCACTGGAACAACATCATAGAAAATCAACTAAGAATTTAATTGTACTCATGAATTTGGAGACTTTAGTCCAAAATGACTTGACCTTGTGGCTTTGTGCTCATGACCAGGTAGCAGGTCATGAGGAATGGGGGACACATGCACAGCAAGCTCTTTATCTCATGGTCAGAACCTGACAGAGAAAGAGCTGGGGTCCCACAGTCTCTTTCAAGGACATCACCACAATTACTCAGGATCCCCACCAGCTTTCCCTATTAAGGCTTCAACTACCTCTTCACAGTGCCAGCTGAGACCATGCCTTTAACCCCTGGGCCTTTAGAGGACACTTACACTGCAGTACTGGCCTTGGGTCCCCTCAGGTCTCACTCACTCTGTGGCACTGTGTTCACCTTCATGCTGAATCCTTTTGCCCACCATGTAAGAAGAAGGGTCATGCAGGGGTCCTAAGGAGACCCCTCAGCAAGATGGCGCCTCTCAGTTAAGGGGCCATTGCAGGACTCTGCTGATTGGCCATGTGCAGGACACTGAGGGCCAGAGAGTCTGCCTCCTCCTCCAGCCTTGACTACTTCACCCTTTACATGTTTTTTTTCTTTTTCATTTGTTCTAATCAGTTATACATGAGAGCAGGATGCATTTTGACACATCACACATAAATGGAGTGTTGCTTCTCTTTCTTCTTGTTGTACATGATGTAGAATCACCTGGTCCTGTAATCATATATGTACACAAGGTAACAATGTCAGATTCATTCTACTATCCATCCTACCCCCATATCTCCTTCCTCTATTCACTCCCCTCCACCTAATCCAAGGTACCTCTATTCTTCCCTAGTCCCCCCCATTGTGAGTTAGCATCCACATATAAGAAAACCTTTGGCCTTTGGTTTAGGAGGATTGTATTACTTCACTTAGTGTAATATTCTCCAATTCCATCCAATAACCTGTTGATGCCATAATTTCTTTCTTCTTTAAGGCTGCATAATATTTCAGTGGATGCATATATCAGCCTCTTTATCCACTCATCTGTTGAAGGGTACTTAGGTTGATTCCATAGATTGGCTATTGTGAATTTCCCCTTTTTACATGTTTTAAAGCAAGTATTTCCTTGGGTCTACATTCGAGGTCTTTCCTTTCCTACCTATTGTTCATTAAATTATCTCTCAGATCACCGTTTTTACTTTTTCTTCTATCATTGATTCTTATGTGTTCATAACAGTTATATATAACATTAGAATTCATTTTGATGTAATTATAAATGCATGAAATATAATTTTCTCCAATTAATTCCCCAGCTCTCTTTTTACTTCTCAACTAATAAGACATTTACATGAATAAAACTTGGCTATTTTTCAGTAATTCATGGTAATGATTTATTTTACAAATTTTAGTAAAATAAAATCTTACAAATTCAATACATGTCCTCAGGGGTGAGGCTGATGTGCTTTCTTTTTTTTTTTTTTTTTTAAATTTTGCCCGGGGGCTTTGAGTTGATATAAACGGAATTAATGCAATGACTCTCTGCTTTTTTAACATTTGATTCACTTTCATATCAGTTTTTATTTTTCAGTTTTTCTCCTCATACACACTAGTTTCCTTGATATTCAAGACTACATCACATTCATGCTTGCATCTCTGAACTTGTTAATGTATTTACACTCTTGATTCTTTTTGATGTTTGGACAGGGTGTGACTGTATAGAGTTTGAACCACAAAAGTATAAATGGGTTAGTTTAAGAAGAGACTTTGTGATGGGAAAATATATCAAACTCATTGAATTTGATTTTGATAATGATACCACTAAGGAAATGAAGTCAGCATACCAAAGTTTTCCCAAAGTCCCACATTAACTGTGGCATTATTCACAATAGTTAATAAATGAATTGGCCTAGCTTCCTATGGATGAATGAATGGAAAAAGAAAATGTGTATGTATACACAGTAGAATATTATTCAGGCTAAAAACAAAGGAAATCTTGTCATCAGTACAAACATCAATGGGACTGTACATTCTGTGATGTGAAATAAACCAGATGTCGAATGCTGCATATACCCTCTGCTATGTGGAAGCTAAAGAAAACTTGAGGTAAAAGTATAATAGAGATTCCTGGAGTCTGGGAAGGATGGGGGGAAAGGAGAGATGAAGGGATGTGAGATAATGTTACCAAACACAGTGAGGCAGCCCAGCTTGGGGACCATGGGGTACAGGATCTTTTTATATAGCTCATGAAGACTGGGGAGGGTGGAGCTCAGAGACAGCAGACAGGAAGTAATGATATGGGCAGGGAAATGGCACTCACCCTGACCTTATCTGTGCACAGTGTACCATGCTTGAAATATCATGCTGGTGCCATTAAAATCTACAAGGCTAACACATTAATAAAAATTAAATGAAGTTTAAACCTGACACTCAGTACTTACCAGCACTGGTGATCCACAAGCCTGGTGTTGCCTCGTGGAATGATTCCATTAGCTCCTTTGTGAGGAGCAGGAGCTCATGGTAACTAAGCAACCATCCTACCTCTATGGTCACAGGTAGGATGAAGAGGCCCCATCCAAGGCTGTAGAAGCAGAACTCTCTCTTAACCTGGATGGTGAGTTGCCTAAGATGAACTATTGAATTTTACTTTTACAGACTGACTTTTGATTCACCTCTCTTTCGCGCTCTCTTTGTCTCTTTTGCTCTCTCTCCCTCTCATAGTCACAGCAATCACATGAAATCAAAGAATAGCACAGAGATTTCAGAATCCCTCTTCTGGAATTTTCAGAGGACCCACAACTGCAGCCCCTCATCTCCATGTACCTGGTCACTGTGTTGGGAACCTTCTCATCATCCTGGCCACCATTTCAGACTCCCACCTGCACACATCCATGAACATCCGCCTCTCCAACCTGTCCTTTGTGGATGTCTCCTTCACCTCCACCACCATCCCAAAGATGCTGGTGAATTTCGAGATGCAGACCAAGGCAATTACCTACACAGGCTGCATATCCCAGATGCAACTTTCCATACTATTTCAGGGCTGGACATCTTTCTTGTGATGGTGATGGCCTATGGCCACTTCCTGGCCATCTGCTGCCTGCTGTACCACACTGTCCACAGGAGGTCCAGGCTCTGTGCCTAGTTACTTCTCCTGACCTGTCATCAGATTGCTGGGGGCCCTTCCTGAGAGTTGAAGTATGGTGAGGCATTGTCTCTGCACAGATGTGGACATCCCACATGATTTCTCTGTGAACTCCCTGAGGTCCTCAGGGTCACCTGCTCTGATACTTTCATCAATAGTTGTACAAGGCTATAGGCATCATGGTCTTTTCCCTCTTGCTGGGATACTTTTCTCTTATTCTAAAATGTTGGCTTTTGTCCTGTGGATCTCTACAGCCAGAAAGAAACATAAAGCCTTCTCCACCTGTGGTTCTCAGCTCTTGGGTTTCTCTTGTTCTATGGAAATTGCCTGGGAGTCCAGCTAAGCTCCACATGGACACATGACTCCTGGACAGGGGTGTTGCCCCATTCTGTATACTCTGGTCACTTCCATGGTGAACCCCTTCACCTAAAGTCTGAGGGTCAGGGTCTTGCAGAGGGTCCTGAGAACACATCTGTGCACCTGCTGATCTCATGGTGACAGTGATACTGAACTGTGCCTGGACAGGTATCAACAAGAGCAATGGAACAAGGTGCTTCATAGTTTGAATACTGAGTCTCCCTGACTGGACTCAATACAGGTGCTTTGCCTATTGTGCTTATTGACCATTTAAAATATTCTGTTACAAAGGATCTCTTCAATCTACTGCCATTTTGTATAATTTTCTTCTCAATTTGTAGG
Source organism: Glaucomys volans (assembly GCA_020662805.1). Lineage (NCBI taxonomy): Eukaryota > Metazoa > Chordata > Mammalia > Rodentia > Sciuridae > Glaucomys > Glaucomys volans. The sequence continues at coordinate 151,181 of JAJEJO010051182.1, read as the reverse complement.
GAAAATTACATACCTTGTTGGATGTACATGTGTGTGTTTCTAATCAATGCCTTCTCTTTACACTTTATTCATTCTATCCTTTGTTAACCAATTTTTATACCATTTTATTTTTGGTACCAGTGATTAATCTCAAGGGCACTTAATCCCTGTGCCACATCCCTGAGTCCTTTATATTTCTTTATTAAAAAATAAAGACAAAGAAAATAATTACATATTCAAAGGCAGGGGCATTGATGAGGTCAGAGAGATGGGTCTGATCTTAATAAGGAGAAAAGTCTGCCAATGCCTTATTTATAATGGATCATATATAATGGAATTAGTAAGGAGCTTCTTTAGGAGAACAAGGTAAGAGTGGGGAAAGCAAGCTGTTTGGGGCTTGGCAGGTTATGCCCAACACTGGGTGGCTGTGTTTGAACCTGTAACTCTAAGCTAAGGCAGGGCCCCACCATTATCTGGGCTTTCACAAACAGGGGAATTTCACCCAGGAGTTCCCAGAAAAGGAGCCTGCCTGCCTTATGTTGGCTCAAACAAACCCATCATTTATACATGATTTCCAAATGCTAAGATGCTTTGGGCCTCACCAAGTTGCCAAGGCTGACTTTGAACTTGAGAACCTCCTGCCTCAGCCTCTTCAGTTCCTGGGATTACAGGTGTGTGCCACCTTGCCAGTATCTCATACAATTTTAATGAAGTCCAATTTTTCTCTTTTTAAAAATTACATTTACTTTCTGTAGATCATAATTTGGATGATGATAACTATTAGAGTTTAAAAGCAAGCACTCCAAAGAGTCCCCAACTCCCCAGTTGTTGGCACTAAGATGATGGGAAAGTAATAGATATTCAGTAGAAATCTGGATGTTTATCTTTTCCTGGGGTGACAACATGTGTTATATAACTGAGCAGGAAACAGCAACCCAGAGCTCCCAGGCATCCACACCACCAAATGAGAACATAGTGAATAATTTGATATACTTAGAAACATCATCTTTATAGATGTTCTCAAGAGTTGACCATACTAACACAGAGTAAAAGAGTCCAAAATCCTTACTGTGCCTATTTGGAGCCTTCATGAGTGGGTCAGAGATGGTGCCCATGAGTCCAACTCAGCATAGGTTGTTGGACTCAGGCTCTAAACTCCCTTCCTGGGTCCTGGGATCATGTCCCTTCACCACCACTCCCTGTATCCCAGGATCAGGGCAATACTGCACCCACATCCTGAGCCAGGAAACCCATGTGATGTCACAGTGACCTGGATCAATGAGGAGCAAGGTGATGATCACATGACTACCATCTGTGGAGCACCTGCTTCAGGCAGGTCATTTCCTATAAGCTTTAATCTATGATTTACTTCACTCAGAAACCTCATGAAGAAGGGGTAATCTACCAGGGCTGTATATAAGGCACCAAGGACATGAAGTTTGATTTCCTGTCATGAAGGACATTTACAAGGGCAAGTGTGATCTTGATCAGGCAGAAGCTGAGCTGCTGAGTCCACATCTGACCACCTAAGATAAGCACTGAGGTGGGTGGAGGATTTAAGTGTGGAGAAGACCTCAGAAAGCCTGCACTTGTCTCTGGCCATGGACCCCAGCCTCAGTGCTAAAAAGCAGAACAACCGTAACTTGATTTAAATATATTCTTTCTCATTATCAAAAGTTTCATTAATGACAATTCTTAGCTTTTGTTCCAAGCATGAACATTCTTACCTATTCTGTAAAAAGTCTCATGAAGTAAAGTGTTATGGTAACTTTTGATGGTTTTATAACAAATGAACAGAGCCTTCTCCCTTGATGAGGGGGGAATAGCCATTTTTAGAAGATATCAGATGTGTCCTCTCTACAAGTCAGTGCTTTGGGTTTCCAAAGACTAAGGGTGAGTTACCTCTGATTTGGAGGAAATTATAAATAAGAATGTATCAAAAATGTTAAGGAGGTTAGACTTCTAGAAACCAAGAGACTTCTTGGAGAAGGAGCAAGAGAGACTAGATTTCTAAGCAGATCTCCTGGGAATATAGAAGGAGCAGGAAAAGTTCCTTCTGCTCTGAAGAGCATCCCACAGGGACATCAGGTGTCCAGGGACTGAAGCAAGTGGAGGGAATGTACCTAATGAGCACACATGTGGAGGTATAATAAACCCTCTGATGTCACTCAGAGGATACAGTCTTGAATTGAACAAGACCTGGCCATTTCTTTTGAGTCCTGAGTCAGGCTAGGTACCAATGCTTCACTCCTTCATCTGATAGCAGTTTCAGTCTGTATCTTCAATCAACCAGTGAGGAATCTAGGCTTCCACTGGGAGGTTCTTCTCAGAGACAGCACCCAGGTGAGTCCAAGAGCCCTGTATGTATTTTATGAATGGGTCAGTAGGAATGAAAACTGACAAAATTTACCTGAGGTCTCCTGAGCACCAAGCCAGCCCAGCCCAGAGCTGAAAGTCACTGCAGCAGCATCTTTGAGTTAGTCATTTGCAATTCATTAAATGTGTTTCACAGGGAGTGTTTCTTAGACTCTGCAGTGTGTAGATCATTGCTGACAGGGAGGGAACTGCAGATGGATGAGATTGATGAGGAGGTGCTGTACCGTGTTTCCTACAAAATTGCAAGGAGGTTCTCCAACAAGGAGGAAGAAAACTGTGCATTAGGTGTGGAGGGACAGGCATGAAGCTGGGGTCTTTTCTTCATGTTTGAACATAGATTCTACTTAAGCCTGTTTCTCTATTCATTACAAAGATGAGAATAATTCTGTGCATACAAATACTCCTTTGCAGTGACAGTTCATAAGACAAACATTTCCCAATTACTTGTCTCATTCAGGGTCTTCACATGGACAGTAAATAAAACTTATTTGCTAGGTAAAAGGGAAACTAATGGCTCCACACTGACATTCTTTCCCTTTTGTTGATGCTGAATATATTTTGAATTTTGTTTAGCTTTTTCCCTCTCTTTGCAATTCCAAATTGTTTGCATCAGCTCTTTGTTTTCATGGGATCTGTTTTATCTTTTGAATCTCAAAGCAAGAACAGAAAGTCTTCTCCACTAAATTTCTTCTTGCCATCTAGTTCTCTTGTACAAGTACAGATGTGTTTTGGAAGCAGGGATGTGAGATTTCATGAATTTTGTGTGACCAAATCTGCCAGTCACCTTGGATCCTCATCATCCCCTCACCTGTAAGAAGTTCTGCATCCTTATATCCATAGGTTGTCTTTTATACCTGTTGCTCACTTTTTTCTTGTCAGCTTTTTCTTATTAGGAGAGTTTTGGCATTGATGATGGATTCTCTTTGGATAAATAGCAATCATCTCCTTCCATCTTCTGGAACACAATCTTTTTTAAAACAATTTTTTTAGTGGTCAATGGACCTTTATTGTATTTATGTATATGTGGGGCTGAGAATTGAACCCAGTGCCTCACACATGCTAGGCAAACACCCTACCACTGAGTCACAATACCAGCACCTTGTGGAACACATTCTTTTAGATCTAACTAAAAATTGCCTACATCATTGTTTATAAGCATATCTTTATACATACAAATGTCTGTATATTTGTGGGGATCCCCTTATTTCAAAATAGGCATAAAATTGGTTTCTTGGGGTTCCTGGGAGGGATAGGAAAGATCTTGCATATAATGTATTCAGCTCACATGGAGGGTAAGAATTCATCAAGGGGGTTATGTTAATATTTTAATCACAGTTTTGAATTTCATTACTATTGCCACTGTATTCCATGTTCTAAGCACATTTCACATCATCTTATTCCATGTTCTAAGCACATTTCACATCATCTTAGTTTATTCCCTGCTCCTAAAAATATCTGTTTTTATTATTTTATTTTCAACTCTTTGTCATTTAAATCTTGACTTAGAGAGACCCAAGCTGATTTGATTAAGTGGTTGCTATTTTAGATCATTTTATTGATAATTTATTTTAGGTTCTCACTGCATTTCATTTCATGCATCTGTTTTTCATGCATTTTATTAACCTGATTATTTTGTCTATTGTACAAACTCTTAATTTCTTGAATGTTTTTTTCTATATGAAGGCCCAGCCTCATGAGAGCACAAAAGTGAACAAAGGAGGTAAGATCTATGCTCATTTGGATTAATCCTTGTTCTTCCAAATACCACAGACAACAATTAAATAAGTGTACCTATGTGATAACAACCTTGGGGAAATATCCTACAAAGAGTGATCAGGTCTCAGTGACAGGTGCAGGATCCTATAGATTCTTGCAGATGAGCAGTCCTCAGAGTGGCTATACTTTAGCTCTTATATTCAAAAATAGGAATAGACTTTTAAATTTTTTATTGATTCTTTTTTGTTCCATACAACAGTAGGACACATTTTAACATAATCACAAGAGCAATTTGCCCTCATTCGGTCCCCAGAACTTCCCTCCTCCCCCTCCAAAATTTTCCTCTACATACATGAATACATCACATTGAGTTCAATACACGACACTCTAAAAAACTCTAAATACCTCTCAAAGAGGTTAGTAGAGGGACTAGGGGATGGAATAATGCTTCTAGTATGCTGTTGAATCTGGTGTTACTAGAAATTTGTTGAGCATTTTTGCATCTGTGCTTATCAGGAACATTGATCTGGAAGGATATTTTTTTATAGAGCCCTTCTCTGGACAAATTGTGACTCTCACAATACAGACACCTGACATCCTAACCCACAGAGAGAAATCAGGAGGGATTCAGTTTGATTCACTGAATGTTTTTGAAATTAAACTAATGCAAGATTGTACTGAAATACCAAAAATAGTCACAATTATGGATTCCAGAATACGAGAGTGGTGGTGGGTAGTGGAGGAGGGTCTCACTTTTTTAAAACAACACGAGTTGTTTTAATGGGATAAAGTTAGACTTACATTAGGTGATGGGTTTCAAGATGCTTACTCCATAACTGACTGCCAAATGCTAACCATACGCTATTGTGCCTGTACAAAATTGCTGTTACAGGTAGATCTTATGTTAATTGTTCTGAGTTAAAGAAAAATGAAATAAAAATCAGAAGGGACACAATGAGACTCTGGGAATCAAGGTGTGTCTCAAACATGGAAGGTGGTGATGGGATCTCCAGGGATTGCTCTGTCTAAATACACCCAACCACACACACTACATGCATGCAGTTCTTCACTTATCAACTGCAGCTCAACAAAGCTGCTTACAACAAAGCAAAAGGGACAACATGGGGACCAAAGGTCCCTTGCTTCTTAAGACACTGAACACCTCTGCTGCAGCCTGGAGGCCAACTCCTCTCTCAGCATTCAGACACAAACTCTCCCCCTCTCACTTGCTCTCCTGGCTGCCTCTAGGGCTCCCTTTGGATCTTGGATGTCTGCAGCAAACCCCACCCTCAGGGCCACTGCAGGGTTCTCACCTCCAGGTGGGCTCCTGCAGGCAGGCAAGGCCACTGCAGACAGCCTCATGGGACCCCTGCTCCTCTACAGCTCTTCAAAAGCCAACTTCTTCACCTGTCTTTCCTGCACCCCTATAAACAGTAGCACCTCCACCTCCTCTCCTTTCACCTGTCCATGTTTGATTCACAGCAGTGACGCTGTACACATTATATGATCACTGCTTTTCGTTTGATTGTTCTTAGCTCAAAAAGGATTATGGAATGCCATGAGCTGTTTCAAAGCATGTGCACATTCTGTAATCTCTCTCTCTCTCTCTCTCTCTCTCTCTCTCTCTCTCTCTCTCTCAACATGTGCAATTTCTCTGAGGTGCAAACATCAAGAATCTTGTTCTAGCAATGTTCTTTGAACTAATGAATCTACTAATATTCCTTCTTCAGGATTGGAGTGTAGGTGCTTTTATATTGAAGTGCCACTGCCTAGACAGTACCAGGAACATGGTTATAACTCAAATTGCATTTCTTGGGAGCATAAAATAATTGTTCATGAAAACTGTACAATGTGCAGTAAATTGAGGAGAGGGCAGGTGAAACTAGAGTTCCTAATCAGAGATGGCACAGAAGATGTTCAAAAATAACTCAATACCAATATGAGCTGTGTTATTTATCTCTTTCCTGGTATTCTCCTACAGCACGTGGAACCACAAAATGACACACAAATTTTGGAATTTCTTCTTCTGGATATTTCAGAGGACCCAGAACTGCAGCCCCTCATCTTTGGGCTCTTCCTCTCCATGTATCTGGTCACTGTGCTGGGGAACCTGATCATCATCCTGGCCACCATCTCAGACTCCCACCTGCACATGCCCATGTACTTCTTCCTCTCCAACCTGTCCTTTGTGAACATCTGTTTCACCTCCACCACCATCCCAAAGATGCTGGTGAACATCCAGACACAGAACAAGGCCATTACCTATGCAGGCTGCATCACACAGATTTATTTTTTTTACATTACTTGTAGGGTTGGAAAACTTCCTTCTGACTGTGATGGCTTATGACCACTTTGTGGCCATCTGTCACCCCCTGTATTACATGGTCATCATGAAGCCCCAGTGCTGTGTGCTGCTGGTTCTGGCATCCTGGATCGCGAGTGCCCTCAATTCTTTACTACAATGCCTAATGGTGTTGCAACTGTACTTCTGCACAGACATGGAAATCCCCCACTTCTTCTGTGAACCTAATCAGTTGGTCCACCTTGCCTGCTCTGACAGTTTCTTAAATAATATGGTGCTATATTTTGTAGCTGGACTGCTGGGTGGTGGATCCCTTGCTGATATTGTTTACTACTACTCCAAGATCGTGTCAGCCCTCCTTGCAATCTCATTAGCAAGGGAAAGTACAAAGCCTTCTCCACCTGTGCATCTCACCTCTCCTTGATCTTATTTTACTGCACACTCCTGGGAGTGTACCTTAGTTCTGCTGTGACCCAGAATGGATACTCCAGTTCAATAGCCTCAGTGATGGACACTGTGGTCACCCCCATGCTGAACCCCTTCATGTACAGTTTGAGGAATAAAGACATCAAGAGTGCTCTGAAAATGCTCTTAGGGAGAAAAACTATAAAAGTTCCTGTGTCTTAAAAATTTCTGTTGAAGTTGTACTCCCTTTGTGTGCAATGAATCAAAATAAATTTAAAAATTACTGTTGATTGCAGGACTCAAAACTTAGAGTCAAAAATCAAATGATTTTGATCAAATTATAGAAGTATCACTTGCTCCTTCACTTTACTTTCTAGGTTTTGTTTCAACTTCGCTACAACTTATTCAAGCTTGATACTCTCTCTGACATCTAAACATTTTTCCTCTCTATCATTTCCATGTTCACTCAAAATTATACTCAAAATGGTACTGGAAATATTGTAATACCCACTTATCTCAGGGATCAGAAATGACTTCTGAAAAACAATTTTTCCTCAAATGGCATTGATCATAATGTTTTATTTTTCTCTTCTTAATATAAAAAGCCATAATAAACAATTGTTCTCCTTCCATGAAGTAACCACACTTGACAAGAAATCATCTTGTGTCATTTTGCACAAGACGAAATCCCAGGACCACAGTTTTGCACTGGGGATCCCTCAAGTCTCTGAGCATCAGCATATAATTGCTCTTCATGATGATTTGCACCTTTACTGAGTGCTTCATGACTGAGCATTGATTTTTCTTCTCCTTGTCAGAGTTCTTTTTACTTACTCAGCTTGTGTTCCACAGTCTCTACCACAATCACTGGCAAAAGAGAAAAACAATGTTTATCTGATACATATCTCCAAGTGAAGTCTACATGGGAAGATTTCTAACAAACTGAATATAGGGAATTTACCCTGGAATATCTGAAGAAAATAAAGTAAATGCAAAGAGCATCAAATGTGGAAGAAATGTAGAAAAGCCAATGCTGAGGTAATGCACTGAAAGAAGATCCAGCCTCTCATAGCAGGACTGCTGTGATCACTACATGCTGTACAGATGCATCAGCTTGTGACAGCATGCCACATAATTATTGTTATGACAATAAAATCAAATGAAAACTAGAATAAATGTCTTGTGTATGACAGAAACCAAAATTTTAGTAGCAATTTAATAATTAAATTTAATCCAAAATAGTGAATACGACACAAGTATATTATTTGAAACTAGCTAGATTTGTTTTTGAATTCTTAATAAAACTGATGGAAATACATGAACTGTGATTTAGGATCATAAATGCAACTAACTAATAAATGGCAACAAGGTGCTCCATTTCATGAATATACTAAGAAATTTACATTAAAAGTTAAGGGACCCATAAAACTCCTACTTTGGAATTTATTCCTAGCACTACACACCCAGTGACAGAACATTTCCCTTTTGGAGAACTCCAGAAGTAGGAGTTTAAATAAGAAGATTTCTGCTTCATTTGAGCTTTAACTGCTTCATAAAGCTTCTCTAGAACCCCTGTAATATGAGACCTAACAGAGGGGCCCTATTTACACAGCCTCACAGAGAACTGTATGAGACACTACAGATGAAAACACAGTAAATTACAGCACCGAATTTCAAGGAGACCGTGTTGTGTGTGAGGAGAAAAATTTATTAAAATGAGTATGACTGAAAGGAGAGAGAGCCAGGTAAAAAGGAAGAAAATCTTTTAATTGAATGCAAGGTCACGTTTCTACAGAAGCACAATAACAACTCTCCCAAAGATATAATTTAAATGTGCAAGATTTCATTTACTAAAATAATAAAAAACATATCATTACTGTAGATGAGTGAAAAATTGCCATGGCTGAACTAAATAAAAGTTAAACTCCAGCTGGGCACAGTGGTACTTGCCTCTAATTCCACCAGCATTGGAGGCTGAGGAAGGAGGATGGAGTTCAAAGGAGTCTCCGCCAAAGCAAGGCACTAAGAAAATCAGTGAGAACCTGTCTCTAAATAAAATACAAAATAGAGCAGGGGATGTGGCTCAGTGATTGAGTGCTCCTGATTTCAGTCCCTGCTACTCCCCCAAAAAAGTTAAAATTACTCTATTAATGTATTTAATTGGTGCTTTGTAGACATTCATAACAGTGAGAAATTCACTGTGGTATATTCATATGTGTACATAGCATAATTTGGTCAATTTCATTCCTCAAACCTGTATAGCAATGGAAGGGAAAGTTAGGCAGGGAGAAGGGGAAGGAATGAGGAGGTACTGGGGACTTAAGGTCAGCAAATTATTCTCCATGTATGAAGATGTCAAAGGGAATACAAGTATATGAATAATATAATCCACTAACTAAAACATTTTTTAAAAATTAACATGACCGATTGAGTAGTAAAGGTGATCCAATTGATAACCTGATGAAAAGTAGGTAGCGCAGAGAAGGGCCCCAAAGGGGTCTGCTTTAAAACATGTAAAACATGTGAAGAACTGCCTTAAAGCATGAAAAAGCAGAAGGAGTCAAAGATTGGGTGAAGGAGGCAGGCTCTCCAGCCCTCAGTGTCAGGCACATAACCACTCAGGAGAGTCTTGCTGGGGCCCCTTCAGTGAGAGGCACCATCATGCTGAGGAGTCTCCTTAGGAACTTTTCACCTCCCTGCCCCTCAGACTGCAGATGAATGAGTTCAGCATGGGGGTGACCATGGTGCATATCACTTAGTCCACCATAAAACCTGTCCTAGAGGACAGAAGGGCTGCAGAACCTAGGAAAGGTCCATGTGTTAAAAGCATGGTCCCCAGCTTGGTTGAATTGGGAGATAATAGAAAATTAAAGAGGCGAGGTCTAGTGTGATATCCTAGATTATTGGGGACAGACCCTGGAAAGAATTTGTGGAACCCCAAACCCTTCCTCTTTTTTCTCTTCCATGAGGTGAACATATTTTGTTTTGCTACACACACCCCACCATTCACCATGGGCTCTTTGTCATGTGTCCAAAGTCGTGGGGTCAACCATCATGACGTGGAAGCTCCTAAACTGTGAGCACAAAACCACCCGTCCTCTTGGGAAGTGGATCATCTCAGGCATTTTGTTAAAATACTGTGAAGCTAACCAACATCCAGTGCCTTCGAGCAAGGAGGAGATCACCAAGAGCCAATAACCACAGGATAAAAAAAAAGCCTTTGGAATTGACCCTCGCTAGTGAAATTCTCACTGTGGAGGAGAAAATATGAGAAGAGCCCAGAAGTGAGAAAACACACAGGATGATAGAAGCTAAACATGCTGCTGTTATTGGTGAGGTTTTGTCAATAGACCAACTCAGGACTTTGGGAAGATCGGAGAACAGTGTGGGTTGGTGCAGAAGGGAGGAAGTGGAATTTACTCACTCATGTAAACACCACTTTTCCATCAATATCCTCACAATTTTCTAGCTTATTAATATATAAATGTTAAAAATAGTTTCTGATGGTCCTCTGGATTTCAGTAGTGTCAATGGTGACATCAGGTCTGAGTGCTTTGATTGGGGTCTTCTTTCTCTTTCTTTCAGTGAGTTTTGCTAAGATTTTCTCAATCTTGTTATCTTTTCAAATAACCAACTCTTCTTTCGTAAATCCTTTCTATTTTTTAAATCCAATCATATTAATTTCTCCTCTGATTTCATTCCCTGTCTACTGATTCTGGAGATCATTTTTTTGTTTTGTTTTGTTTTTTTGCTTTTTTGGGTTTTTTTGGGAGGACCTTGAGATGTAAGATTGCATTCATTATTTGTTACCTATTTTTTAAATGTAGTCATGAATTACTATAGATTTCCCTCTTAGTGTGGCCATACCATACCAGAGATTTTGATGTGTAGAATCTTTCTTCCCATTTGATTCTATGTTTTTTAAAAATTTCTCCCCTGATATCTTTTTCAATTCATTACTCATTTATAAGTGTATTATCTGTACAGGTGTTAGAATAGGTTTTACTTTTACCTTGTCATTGATTCTTATTTTATTCCATTACTATCTGATAGGATACAACAAATTATCTCTATTGTTTCATATTTGCTAAGATTTGCTTTGTGCCCTAATATGTGATCTACTTCAGGGAATATTCCATGTGCCATGAGAGTAAAGTGAATTCGAATTTCAGTGGATGCAATATTCTGTAGATATCTGATAGGTCCATTTGATTAATAGTATTTTTTAATTTGACAGATTCCTAAAGACATATAACCTAATCCTAATTGAAGTAGGAGGATATGGACAACATAAATTAACCAGTATCAAGGAATGAAATTGGAACAGCTACTGAAAGCCTTTCATGAGAAAAACAACCAGGACCAGATGAGTTCTCAGTCAGACTATAGCACTTAAAGAGAACTAATGTCGGGGCTAGAGGAAGGCTGCATTCCTACTTGCTCCATGGATTCCTACTTGCTTGGGATTCAAACAGCAGGAATATGGTTCTCAATGAGATTTTATATTCAAATCATATATAAGGGGTCCCCAGTCGCCACTCCAGAACCAACTCTGCTGAGCTGGGCTCGGCCCTGCAGCGGGCAGCTACCACCTGGGAGCGCCGGACCCCACAGCTGCTTTGGAGTCACTGACCTGGGTCTGTGCCAGTCAGAAAGTGAGTGCGGGTCCCCAGCAGTAGCTTTAGAGTCACTGGCCGGGCTTCGGCACCAGCCAGCAACTTCCCAGGCAGAGAGCCACCGTCTCTGGCTGCCTGGGTCCTCGAAGCTGAGCTTCCCTGCCAGAGAGGGACCATCTCCGGCTGCCTGGGGATTCGGAGCTGAGGTCGGGTCTTCCAGAGCCACTGCACTGCGGCTTTGGGAGAGGTCTGGCCAGGAGCTGCTGGGAACCCTGACTCTGATTCTGGTGGGGAGTTTGGACCACTCGGCGCCATCTTGCAGTTTCCTTGGCAGAGAGGGTCCATCTCCAGCTGCCTGGGGCTTTGGAGCTGAGGTCGGGTCTTCTGAGCCACTGGTCCTCGGAGTCTGGAGAGGTCTGGCCGGGAGCCACTGGGGTCGCTGACTCCAGCGGGGAGCTTAGGGCCTATGGCACCATCTTACAGCATCCCCAGGAGAGAACAACCACCTGCCACTGCCTGAGCCCCCAGCGAGGAGTTCAGGCCTGCCTGGGCTCTCAAGCCCAGTGTCTCCATCACTGAGCACAGTTCTGTGACACCACCCCAACTTGGTCTAGTGCCCAGGTCCACACCCTGGCCTGGAGTCTAGCACCTTGCTGTATTCAATTGTCTATAAACACTAGGCTGCCTCTGCCCAGAAGCACTGATCATTCCCAACCTGGAGGTAGTGGGACAGCACATTTCCTGAGTCACCCCTTGATCAAGCACCTCTCAAACAGCAGGTGAGTTACTGGAAATCTGCAGGGACATGTTAAGTCTTCACAGGGAAATTGCAATCACTCGGATTTGCACTACTAGAGGGGAAGATACACGAGCAACAGGAGAAAACATGGGGAGAAAGTGTGTCCC